>OZ012663.1:27577518-27739265 GCA_963942545.1 Oxycera nigricornis | reverse complement strand
AGCTGAAATTTTAGTCAATCAAAGCTTCTGAGAACATCCTGCTGTTAGTTTTACTCTGACCTATTTATACGCACACTTGCCTCATTACCACATGTAAAATTGATGGAAAAATAACTTTCAATTCATTATAGAACACAATATAGGCACAATATAAAATGAAAATAAAACACTCTTCAACTACTTTATGAGGTCGTGTCGTTCATAATAGAAGTCATGTGTCCTACACACATAATCGATGTAAATTAAGGAGGAAGATAATTGGATTGAACCAATATTTGAAAACGGTTTTAAAGACAGAAATGTATTTTAAAATTAATTTGTTCTCTCTATCTCATACGCCATTTACATCTTAGGTTGAACAATGAATTGCACTTAAAGCTGGATATTTTATAAGTTAGTTTAAGTTACCCTTGAAAGATCCTGAACTACATATAATAAAATAATGAAAGCTCAAGTCTACTCACATTATGCTCGTTCACAATTCAGTAAATTAGCGTTTCCCACGCTTAGTTCTTGACCTTTATATCAAATATTGAAAGATATAAATACTCGTATGCGATTTTTATCTTTCTGGAGCTTTTAGATAATTGAGGTCACTATTACTTATTAGATTTAGATGTTAATGTTTTGACATCAAAGTTTTCAAAGTAATAATCGTTATTTTTCCCTAATCCAAACCAGAAGGCTGGTTAATCACTTTATCTTCGTGGCATGGAGTTCAGCCTTGGTATGAAAACCCTAATATTTTTAGGTGCAAACATTCGTATGTTCTTCAAATAACACAATGTTCGTCATAAAATTGATTTTTCTTCAAACAATATTGATATAAACGTAATGTCTTATGTATCAAAACTGACCTACTTAACCGTCCAGAAATGCAAATGACTTTCAAGCGGAGGAAATGCGAATTGTTCAATTGTATTTACGAAAAATTATATTATATTATATATCTACATTTAATTGTTTTTTCTTGAAGCAGCAGGAGAACAAAAACATTGAAATTTGAAAATCAATTTTTTTCTCTCGACTATCTAGATGAAACTATGTATGAAAAGTATTCAGTTCGAACGGAAGTTTTCTTGCTACTAAACAAAAAGCTATTGAAAATATTTAACCACAATTTTGTACAGTTTACCTTATAATCCGATCATATTGCCATCAGATAATCAACATATTAGCATCAATGCATCAATTATATTGATTTAACACTAATTCTTTCTTAATCGTGCATATTATTTTGTATATCTATCATTTAATATCTTTAACGAATTAGTACACTTAAACCATTCGATACTATCATGATGGTTGTTGTCCCAATTTCACGGTGTCTGACCGATGCATATTGCCAGTGACCTGGAAAAGTAGGACACAGTTTCATTGTAATTATTAAATCGAATACTGATATACATATATGTGCATATTGGAAGGATATTGCATGTTACTATTGATGGAATGTATGGTTTACCCTTTTTTCTTACAGAGAAACACAGCCAAGTGAACCCTATAGAAATATAATGCATGATAAGCGCGTTATACGAGGGAGTAATTATAATCAATTACAAACTATTGCGGTGAGTAGAAATTCAATTTTAATAATTAGTGTGTAATCGCTTATCACCGAGTTATCAGCTGTGTGCATTAATTTGTTCATGTTTCAAACCACATTTTCATAAATTTATAAATTTTCATAAATCAATTTGTGTGCAGATAGCTAAGCATCTTGTACATTAATATAATAATTATAATAATAAATTTGATCACGTTTGAATCGTTTATCAATGCTTATTTAAATCGTTCTTTTTTCAAAAACATTAAATAAATTCTTTCATATTTGCATCGTTAATCATGATCTTAAATATGTGCCATTTACCTTTTTAAGTTAATTGGAGTAAAGCAAGAAATAGAAACAAAAGAAGCAAAAATCAACGATCAAGAACTAAAATTTGACTAATTTAACAAAAAAATCCTCATGGTTATCTCAAATTTAAAAAGTAAACAGTCTTTTAACCAAAAACCGTGACCCATCATGCCACAGCCATTAGTTTCAACACAAGCAGCTAGAATATTTTAAAAGTCACATTGTTGAAATTAGAAAAACATTATAGTCAATTTTTGATAGCTCGGAACACTAAGATATTAATAGAAAGGTTGAATTAATCGAGCTTTCAAAGAGAGTTTGAACTATTAAGAAAAAAATGCAAATGAAATTCGGAATACCGAGAGGTAAAAATTGTCATAATTTAATATAGTTTATTAATTAATCACTAGCAAAAATTTTTCACTCAATTGCATTACTATTTCGGTAAAGAGTGGTTTGTTTTCTTTTGGGAAATTACTAACAAACGAATTTCATCTAGTACTGTCTCCGCAATGTGCCAAGTCGTAGAAATTTTGTCGCCAACTTGTTTATTTATACGTAAAGTGGAAATCTATGACGTTGCTTCTTTTGATGTTGGAACTTTATCGTTCAGTTTATTTTCGCAATCATCGTCTGCTGACCAAAATCGAATTGTCTGAAGGTGCTTCACATGTTTCTAAATTGTTTCTAATTCGCGTATTTTTGAAATATTAATCGCTTGTGATCTATTACGAAAAGCGTAAAGAGTACTACTCAAGGGGTTATACCACCTTGAGGTTTTCGGTGATTTTTTTGATTAGTTAAGTTGTTTATGCCTTTATTAACATTTGAAGCATTATTTAAGTTTTTGTCATGGGTTTGAAGCATTTAATCATTTTAAAATTCGAATTATTTCTGGAGTTATAGACACTTAAAATGAGTGGGAAAAAGTTGATCTAAATCTCAGGTAGTGCCAGTCTGGCGAAGATACATGATGTTCGTATCAGATATTGACGACCTCTGGAACTTTCGATTCGTTGAAGCATTCAAATCCTATTCCTGAAGTTGTCCAACAAGTAATCAATCCGATACACATTAGAATAATCAACCCCGATATGTTAGAACGCTTTTTAGAAGGATATACCAAGAAAAACAACAAAGAGCTAAACACTAACTCCAAAACTGCATTTCAATTGCGCGAAAACTCCTGAAACTGCATATAGTATATATATGGGATGGGTATGCTAGTGTATTACAAATATTCGTAATTATTAAAACTCACAATTGCCACGAGCTGAGAATATTCGAGAACGCGGATATCTATCGCCAACAGAAAACTAAAGAGTCCAGGAAGTTGAAAAGCGCTGCTCACAAGAAGACGAAGGTTGCCGCGAAGTCAACGAAAGATCTCATGCATGGTCTCAGATCCGCAGATTGAATGTAATTTTGAAAAAAATATTTGGTTTTAGGATCCTGATATGGTGTTTTTTTTTTCATTCGTAGCTACTTTTTCCAAACCGGTCATCAAGATATGTCAGGGTTTACTCGAAAGATTATGATGGTATTCATACTACATATTTCTTCTCGCATTATCTAAAACGCAGCATAGTTTTTTTAATTGGATGCTGCGGTTTTTTTAAAAAAAATTAAAACTCAAACTTTTTCATCAAAAATCTGGTTGTTGCCATCTCTACAACGAAAATTTAAAAAGAAAACATCTATGCACAATTTTAGTTAGTTGTTTTCTCAATAAGAAAACTTGTTTACCTTATTTTTAAGACAACTCCTTAATAGGAATCAAGGCGACCATTGGCAAGGATTTTCAATAGAGGGCCCTACTTAACGTCTTAACTTTTTATTTTATTTCATTGTTTCCGTTTTTTAATTCCTTTTAAAGTATTCGCTTGAAATAAAAATCTTTTATATATTTCATGACGCCATCAAAATCTTTTTTCCATTCTAAACCCATTTTTCAAACATCATGGTGGTGCAACCCTTGGGTTTTGGATATGTGCTTGTAAACATTGAAGAATTCTTCAATACATGTATTCGAAGTTTCAATCTTTGCTTCATACGCTGTTTCAATAGATGCCGCTGACAAAAATCCGCAATTTTTGTAATAGTTCCAAATGTTGATTGTCCTGATATTTTTCCAGCTTTATCAGCGACATTAATTGTCTTTAGAATCGCAATTGACTCTTTGTTCCTTTCTTCCATACTATCGAGTAAAGTAAGTACAATCTTCTAGCGGTGTATTGTCTTAAAACTTTGAATTACACTTTCATCTAAGGTTTGAAGTTTGGACGTTGAGTTCGCTGGTGAAAACTGCAGTTCGACGTTTTCAAGTGATAGAAAATTGTTGAACAATGTGTTGAACAATAATCGCCAAAACGAATATCCTGATTTCTGGTCTTTGTTTACCGAATGCAATGAATATTCTTCAAAAAAGCCGATTGTAAATACCATTATCGGTTGATTTGAAATTATCGAGCTTCTAACTATCTAAATATCGTATGAATTCTAACGATTCGAATTCAAATTTCTATATCCGGTTTGAAGTTTGGACGTTGAGTTCGCTGGTGAAAACTGCAGTTCGACGTTTTCAAGTGATAGAAAATTGTTGAACAATGTGTTGAACAATAATCGCCAAAACGAATATCCTGATTTCTGGTCTTTGTTTACCGAATGCAATGAATATTCTTCAAAAAAGCCGATTGTAAATACCATTATCGGTTGATTTGAAATTATCGAGCTTCTAACTATCTAAATATCGTATGAATTCTAACGATTCGAATTCAAATTTCTATATCCGCATTGAAGCATATTTTTGGGCATCTTATTAGTAATTTGGCTGGTGCTCAGTCATGCTGAATTAGTATTTAAATTTTTACGTCTACCCTTGCAAAATAAAACATAAACTTTGCAAATAAATGAGTCATTCCATGTTTTTGGAACAAACTTTAGTAGGACTAAACTATTATCAATGGTCTAGGATTCTATCCATGCAAATAATAGACGCTGAGTGTCAAAACAACTCGATACTACTTGAAATTCCATCTGTACGTACAACAAAGTGCACGTACCATTCACTACTATCTATCGCAAATTTTTTGCTACATTTATTTCCTACATGAAGCAGATAATTACAACAATGGAAAAATTTCTGGAATCGACTAAAAAACCTTAATGAATAAAAGAGTGAAATTTTAGTTCATTATTATGAATATATCTATATTTTTAATTTTTTTTGCATTTGATTTGTTTAGTCACTCTTCCAGAGTATCCAGTTAAAATTTGAGATTGTTCGAAGCCAAACTATATGCTCTCCAACCACTTTTGCTTTTATTATTAATTTTTAAACGCGTTTTTTTAGATTTAGTTTTTTCAAAGTCGGTGATCACTATAACTGAAAAGTTACTTATCCGATGCTTCGAAAATTTTGCACACTTTATACATAAATTACGAGGTAACAAAATCGAGATTTTGTATTTTTTATTGTTATCATTTACTTTTAAATAACAGATTCGCCGCTTTTTATCAGGAAATTTTCATAAATTCAAGAAGTTCGGCTTTTTTACTTCTAAAAATTGAAAAATCAACAAATTAAAAAAATTTATGTTATTGCCTCGAAAAACTCATAAACTAACGAAATCTTTTTGGTTTTTAGTCAACAGGTGGTCCAGTAATGAATTATGATGATCACCACAAAGCAACTTTTTTGGTGTATTCAAAGATTTGCAATTCACAATATTTTTTCACAAAAATTTAACAGAAGACTCTTGAAATGTTGCACTTTTATGTCATTAACTTATAAACAAATGTATATTTACCATATTTTTAAAAATTACCCTTAAATTTGTGTTGAAAATATTGACAACTAACCCCCCCTCCCCCTACCACTTAAAGCAACGATTTTCAAAATACATAAAAATTAAATCATAGACTAAAGTTTTAACAACTTTTCAAAAATTAACAATTGTTGTACCCTAATCAGATAAACTCAAATGAATTAGAAATCAGGCATGCCTTGTACACTTATTTCGTCGAGTATGCTTTCTGGCAGATTTGAAAATTTGAGTTGCTAAATAGAATTGCCTACTAATGAGTTTTCCTAACGTTCGAAGTCGTTATGGTTTAAATACCTAATGTCGTAGTTATTAGCGCTCTTTTGATTATAATTTCAGTTACAACGCAAAACACATTCACTTTTCCGTTGTTCGATACTCTGTTTGCCAAATCTCTGCTTAGGAAATGTTTGCTGATGCTGATCTTCGCTTTTACATATATTTGTAGACAGAATCAAAAATAATGTTCACCTGATGAAAATGAAAAATAGCATAACTCATATCACTCGTGTATTTTTACTTTTTGAAATCTTGCTGACTATCAGCTTCAATTTATAAATTTCAAATACACTAGCCCAAATTAAAAGTCAAATAACATTGACCTATGTAGTATATAAATTATTCTAGACCTGTAACATCATTGGATTCAATTCATAGCGAATGTCGTCTAATACATCGGTTCTAACTTCATCTAACGAAAATTATCATAATCTGCAACACCTAGCATACATAGTATCTGTGTATGTTTTTGAATTCATTAGCAGTTAGATCTTTCCTAACTATTAGTTACGTAAATCGATCTTCTGATTAATAGTATGGATTCAAGATTCAGGATTCAAAACGAGTTATTGTCGAAAGTTTTGCTTTCAACGCAGCTTTGAAAGTGTAGGACTGGTGCAAGCTATTGGAAAATAAAAAAAACAAAGACTGTCCAGGTCGTATGGATGCCTTCAAACTTTTAGCATCTTCTTCTATTCAATAGATATGTATTTCCCCTTTTTATGTAAATTAAATGTCTCAGGTACTATTCGATGCTTCATTTTATTGACCACTTTCTGCTATTAATACGTTATCAGCCGCTCTACTATGTGAACAAAAAGCGTTCTAGATAATTACTAAGACAAGTTTTTAAGTTCGTTAAATTAAGCTTTATACGAATGCGGTAGGTAGCCCAAAAGGCAAAATTTCTAAAACTTTTGCATGTAAAAGAGGTGAAAGACAAGAGACTGGAATTATGCGTGTGTGCTTTAATGAGATGAGTTTAGTTAGAATGATTCGAGACAACTGAACAGATACTTCAACTTCTTGCAGTAGCTTTTATTCAGGAAACATTCCTTATTTAATTATCAAAATCCTCTAGCTTTTCAATTGCAAGTGTAAATTTTCTGCCTTCCCAAAATGGACCTTTATCTACTAAGATACTATTTCCTTCACTGATGGAGTTAAAAAATTTGTCTTTTAAATTATTTCGTCATTTTTGGTTTAAAATTTTGCAGTATACAACGAAATTTTAGTTTTAGTGGAACATATTTCAATAATTCATTTAAGAATAAATTAACAATATTATGAGACTTTATTTTGACACCAAAATTTATAAGTCCACTTATTTTTAAGCGGTATCCGAACAATCAATGCTACTGTGAATTATTATTGCAAGAGTGTCTAAATTTGAAACTCCAATTACATTTTTAAAAATTAACAAAAAAGATCCTTGAATTTTTATTAATTATAAATGTTAACGATCATTTTCAGACAATGTCTTGTGAAACACTAAAGAATATAAAATCTTTCTTTGTAACGTCTTATTCATATTTCTGAAATATCTATATTTTTCAACAACAGTAAGTACCCTTGTAATAGTTTTACCAGAGAAATTTTCAAAAAAAACGTTAAAATGACAATCCCATTTCTGTTATTCTTAACATTTCTTAATTTGCTAAACATCAGGTGACGCTTTATATGCTCGTACAAGTTTTGTAATAAATGAATATCAGAAAGCGAATTAAAAATTCCGGATACTGATTTTTTGTTTAAAAAACTTATTTGCGAAAGTTCGAGATACGACCCCATGGTTCCAACTGTACTAGTCTCATTTCAGATGCGAACTTGATGTGCTTGTATAGTTTTCTTTTTCTTTCTATGCTTTGTCGTAAAGATCTAAAAATTTATGCTAAACATCCTGAGGTCCAAACATTTATTTTACCTTTGCACGTTACCGAGAAGCTCATTGACTTGTTCTAATAGATTTTTATGGTCCAATCCACTCCAGCATTTATGTTCTTCTTCTGTCCGCAGATAGAGATGATACAAAAAATATCTTTTCAATTTACAATCTAAATCCCAAATGATAAACCAAGCACCTGCGAGATCATTCACTTTATTGGTCAAAGCACTGCTTTTTGCACTACTAGATTCTTGCGGGTCCACATAATTATGGGCAACCGAAATTAAGTTCTCAGCGTTGTGGTTGTTGAAAACAAGTTTGGTCAATTAATGTTACTGAATTTTACACCCGTATCTCGACATGAAATTTGCAGGCGTGACCACTACTGCTGAATGAATAAAAGTTTATGATGTTCAATTTTTGCTAAATATTGTGATTTAATAAAATTTTACTTTGAGTGCTACTCAACCCCCATGCCAATTTAGAAAAAATAATAATAACGAATTGTTTTTAAAGTTTTCTAAGCAAATAGTCGTCCATGAAAAGCATAATTATTGTGCATTGTTCTCGTTGCAATTTTACATTTTTATGAAATATGTGATGTTCTTCCGCTACTAGCCACCCTAAAAACCTGTCGTTTACATTTTCAGTACAGCAATGAAATTCGTTTATTTTTTATTTTATTTATTTCGTACTTTATATGATTGTGTTGCTCACGGACAGGAGTTTTTGATGGGATATCATGTTCAACTGAAAATAGTCACTGAAAAAAAAACACGTGCACTTCACACGCACAATACCTATCTACCTTCCTTGGTAACATGCTATTCTATCTAAAATAAACGTATTAAAACTATCAGATCCCCAATTCACTTGGAGGGTCTTCATGTTCTGTTTTGTCTAATGCTAACACAAAAAATCGTTCAAAAAACTGATTTACATTCTACGAAAATGTAAATGTAAGTGATCGGCTGTATCGCGAGACGATACCTGAATGACTATAACTTACATTTTATACGACAAATCAAAAATGCGAAAAGTTTAGGACTTAATGTGGTCTTTTAAATTAGTTCACCGAATTGAACGATACCACAGATCATTAAAGTCACCTTGACGATACCGGCTCTGATTAATTCGCACATGTAAAAGCCTTTTTCGTTTTTGTTTTCGCTTTATGGCGGTTTTTTTTATTATGCGAGGCTAGCTATATAATCCCGTGAGATTCTTTGGCAATCATCAGTCAGGATTCATTCGTCCAGATATCTTCACTTCAAAGCACCATGGTAGGTCCAGAGATATGCAAAAATTCAAAGGGCGTTTGAACAATTTCCTTTAATACTTTGCAGAAATTCATCACTTTGGCCCTTGCTCTCATTGGCGCTGCTTCAGCCGGATACATCAGTCCTGTTGCTACAGGATACTCTGGCTTGGGATGGGGAAATGGAGTCGTTGCCGCTCCAGCCGTGTCAGCTTACAGTGCACCAGCAGTTGTAGCTGCTCCAGCCTACACCCCATACGTTAAGAACGTTATTGCTGCCCCAGCCGTTTCAACCTACAGCGCATTTGCATCGCCAGTTGTTGCTGCCCCAGCTGTCACTCCTTTTGTTAAGAACATCGTTGCTGCGCCAGCTGTTACCACCTACGGTACCGCTGCTCCATTTGTCTCAGCCTATTCTGCTCCTGCTTACGCTGCTCCTGCATTCTCCGGACATGCTTTCGCTGCTCCAGCTATCAGAACTTACGCTGCTGCTCCAGTAGGACATGCTTTCGCGGCCCCAGCTATCAGCACGTACGCTGCTGCTCCAGTAGGACATGCTTTCGCGGCCCCAGCTATCAGCACGTACGCTGCTGCTCCAGTAGGACATGCTTTCGCGGCCCCAGCTATCAGCGCATACGCTGCTGCTCCAGTAGTTCCATCATATGGAATACCTGCTCCAGCTGTCTATGGTCAAGGATTTGCTAACAATGGTTGGGATGTTGATCTCTGGAAGAAAAAGAAGGCTGCTGCTCACTAAAAACATATTTCAACTAAACCGGCAAAAATAAATTGATTTCTTGAAGCATAATCAATATTTTTCTTGCTTTCGTCATCATCCACTTCTTGAATTGACTCTCATTTACATGTTACATACAACTATGTATTATGTATTCCTACCTAATAGCTATCAAAAACCACCATCTTTGTCCAATAAAAGAAACCACTCGCCTGGTTCAACGCCACATGTGTGAATGGAGTTGAAATTCGAGACCAGCCAAAAACGCGACCACTTCAATGTATCATAAAATACCGACAACCCACGACAGACTCACATGCAAAATATTTGGCTAGACTTTATCGTAGCACTTTCTTTACACTTGTAGCGGTTTGGCAAAATATTTCCTTGTAGACCTTGCTTCTTCGATTTCCTGTTTTCACCATGGTTTCAGTTCAGTCATCCCGAGCAGAGAGGACTGGACCGCAGAAAGAGGTGGGATACAGAAATCGGTCGACATCTACACTGATGGATCAAAAATGGATGGAAGAGTTGTTCTCTCTCTCTCTCTTCTCTGATGTTGTGTTCTCAGAATAGCTAGGCCTGAAACTATCCTTCCAATTACCAGACCACTGCAGATTTATAAGACAGTAAACTAGCTGAGAAATCAGAAAATGTCCATAAGAAATTTTAACATCTGGCAGTCAAGCAGCCAATCACTATCCAGCGTGCATACCTCATCTTAAATTGCAATGGAATGCCGCTCACAAGTGAACGCGATGTTGCTTCACTGTCAAGTGATTCTTTGCTGGGTACCGGGACACAGTGACATACCTGGAAACTGCGAAACAGATGCCCTAGCGAGAGCTGGCACTGAGCTTCAGGAGTATACACTTACTCCCCAAGTCGACCCAGCTCTAATCTTCATAAAGCTAGGATTTAAGGGGAATAGGGCCTGGGTGCTCGAAAAAACCTGTAACATAACCAGGCCAAACTTGGCAAGTACTGTGCTCCAAACGCACCAAGCAACTCCTCAACACAAGCCGTGAAACCCTGAGTTCCGTCGTTTCCGTACTGACGGGACACTGTCTGATCGGCAGACACGCAGAAAGATTGGGTGTCCCTTTCAATGATTTCTGCCGAAGTTTCAGATCAGAAGATGAGGAAGAAACAATCCAACACTTTCTGTGCGAATGCCCAGCACTGTCCAGGAAGCGCATACAAACCTTGGGCTTCATGTACAACCTCACGGAACTATCTGATTTAAATATTAGCTGCATAGCCGGCTTCATACGAGAATCTTAATGGTTCTCGTCATCCCGCAGGTTCTAGTGCCGCCCTTATCTTTTTGTGGTATCACAATGGGCCTATCGTAGCCTAAGTAAGCCACCTTTGAATAAAGGAGGCTTTGAATAAAGGAGGCTGCCACTACAACCAACCAACCAACCAACTACACTTCCCTTAAATTTGGCAGGTAAACATCACGGTTTTAACGTCCGGCGTGCATGGAATCAAATTTGATAAGGTAATTCTCATACAATTTTTGTAAACTTCTTTTAACTATTGTATCCTTTTCCTTGGATTTGGATTTTTTGCACTATGTTGAATCGTAACCAATAACATTTTTGTACTCTTTGGACAATGACCTCAAAGTCTGAGTTTTTTATCTTGAAAAAATAATTTGGCATCGGCCAAAAAAATTGGCTAATGTTCTCGGTCGATCTTTTATTTTTGCGTGTCTTCTCTGCCTGTCCCGGACCCTCTAGCAGGTGAACTTGGATAAAGTTTCGACGACAGACATATTCGTATTAGCGCATACGAATAAAATAAAAAAATAAAACTAACAACTATTGAAAAACTGCATTTATAAATCACTATAAACATATGTATGCCATCACTTTGTCATTGATACATAACGTCCAACTTATGCCAGAACAATGAATGTGCAGAATAATGTTGCTATTCTTCCTGCTTTTCATCGGTGAAATCAAGAAATGGTGTAACACTGTTTCGGCAAATTTTATAGGAGAGCATTAAAATAACATATTCTACATGATACGAGTGAACATGATCATTTATTTAGATGTTGATTTTGGACAATAGAAAATTCACTTCTTCAACAAATTAGATTTTTATAAACAATGAGACTGCCCAATAAAATTGCTACGAAATGGGCTGTGAAGTTTTTTTTTGAATCCAACCTTGCGATTCTTAGACAACTATCAGTTGTACTTGCTTTAGTAATTGCCAATAATCCTGACTTATAAACGTTTTTCATAAATTATTCTTTCAACTTTCAACATTTACATTCAATTCTCATCATCATTCATCGCTGATAATTCATCAATTATAATTTCGACACTAGCTCTAGTGTAAATAAGTTTGAAATGAGTGCCAATCTAAATATAGATATAATTTGTTTTTCCTATGATTGTTCCTCTACACATCCTAACAACACTTTGCTTGATCACCACCAAAATCCAACAAATTCCAATTCAAAACATTCCCAGCCGTGGAATCCGTATTTTGCATATGCGGGACTCCTTTCTGGCAAGGTGAGTGTTCACTACGTAGGCGTAAGCGGATTGCTTAAAATGTAATTATTGTATTTTGCTAGTAACATTTGGAGTACCTACTTTTTTCAATGCTAGTCAAAATGGAAATTTAAATCGTGTTAAATATTTCTACAGGGTGAAGGGGACTGTTCGAAAGAAGCGGAAGCTCGTCGCCGACATATTTTACGGAAGAAAGTTGTTCGCAATCAACGCGGAGTTCTTGGAACTCCTCCTCCAGTCTGCGGACGCAAGCACGAAGACGTGCAGACGGACAAATATCTGGAGGAGCTGTTCGAAAAACCACCTGAAATCGAGGTTGCCTGCCAAACGGACCTATTTTTGCATAGGCCACCGTCCCCGCCATTTGTTCCGAGCAACGTGGGCATTGATAAAGCCACTGAAATCTTGGAGGGCGAGCTGTTCGATTTCGATACAGAGGTACACCCAATATTGGAAACGTTAGTCGGACACACTCTCCAGCAAGGTTTAATTGAGTTGCTACATGAGGAAGAAATTGCAGATATCAAATTCAAACAGCAAGAGTAAGGACCCATTACTCTGTTCATAGCTATGATAACTGTTTTCTTTTCTAATTCATCTTCTTCGTTTTTGCAGGCTTCTTGCCCTACGGGAAGCAGATTTGGGTGAGTTACGGCGCCTTGAAGCTGAGGAGCTGCGCCTTCAAGCCGAGAAGGATCGGCGATTGCGACAGGACTCAATTTCGAAGCATCTTGATGCTGAAATGCAAGACAAAGTAACAGCTGCGCGACTACTACAAGGACACATTGCTAATCTGGTCCCCGTTGTACTGAAACAACTTGAGCCGCTGAACGAGGCTGAAAACCGAGAAGAGCTCGAGCGTAAATTGTGCCCATGGCTAACGCAGCAGGTTGCAGAGGAAGTCGGCAATATGATTGATTCCCGCGAAATTCTCACAGCCATCGTGAAAGAGATTCTCGTGCAAAGAGCCCAGGCTTATAACATCGACTACGAATTTACC
The DNA here is from genome assembly GCA_963942545.1 of Oxycera nigricornis. Classification (NCBI taxonomy): domain Eukaryota; kingdom Metazoa; phylum Arthropoda; class Insecta; order Diptera; family Stratiomyidae; genus Oxycera; species Oxycera nigricornis. Next base: position 27,725,891 of record OZ012663.1, on the reverse strand, counting down.
AGCTCCGATGAGCAGCTTGTGTGCTTTGAAGAAGCCATGTCCGATACGCAAGCAGCTCATTTCTACGACATCGCTCATGATGATGATGACCTTAATATCGTCGATTTTGACAAAGCTAATCAATTGAACCCTGATAGCGACTTGATGTTCGTGGCAAACCAACAGTCTAGCTCCGAAAAGGAGCCAGAATATTCTGAAAATGATAAACCATGATTGTGATACTAGCAGATGTTGGCAAAATGAGCAGAGCAAAATTGTAGGATTGTTAATGTTTTACTTGAGTTTGTTACTTGGGACGAAATAGAATGGTCATAGCTCATCCCATGATCGACAAAATTCTCCACGAACTACTCAATATTCACATAAAATTCGAAAAGCCATCGGAATAGTCATGAGTTAATGCAAAAACACAAAAATTAACATTCGCAATACAATCATTTTGCAGATAACTACACTGTTGAGTCCTGTGTAGTGATAGAATATTATTGGTTTCAATTTTATAAACATCCAATATTTGCATAAAATGTTACACTAGGCTTGACGAAATTCATAATGACCGGTGTTTTCCGTTTCCACATACTAGCAAATTTGCTCAATCATTCTGTTGTTGTTAATAGTTTCATATTTTTAAATAAATGGTGAAACTTCTCATCGCAATTTATCGCTTTTTTATAATTTACTTTTCCTCCAAGGCATTTCTATTCACAAACCCATTGGATATTGCGTGTTGGAACTCTAAAACAAGTGTTAAGTGTTTCGTATTTGGCTCAACTTGCTTCAATTTTTGACGATAAATCGGGGAACTATTCGTTACCGCAGTCCCAATCAAACGATTCACACATAATATTACATTTTATATATAGCTCAAGGAGCATGTCAACAAGATCTACTCCATGGATTTATTGTACCTGTCGACAATCACTAGGCGATTAATTTCTACATATTCTTTTGTTCGCTGATTCCAACGCTTACATTGTCCAATTGATTTGATTGCCGCATAAGTGGAAACTAGCCTGTGCTACGATATCACAGCGATATTAGTCCTTTGATCACCCACCTTAAAACGTTAAAAAAAAAATTATTTATTTATTACGTTTGTTCCTCAATATCTTGACGTTCTTTATGGGGAATCTCATTGAATTTTTGCTTCATCTGTTGAAGCAATAGATATTAAGGACAAATTTTTAGTAATTATTCAGCATTACAATAGAAATAAAAGCATTGTTTTATTTTCTCAAACCGAGTAGGAGATATTACATTGTAAACAGCTACGAGCCGCACATGTTTTGAACAAGCAAGTGGAAATTGTGGTAAGTTAAATACAACTAAATGATGTATTTCGTTAGTTGTGTACTTTAACCGCCCACCACTTTTTGGTTGGCAGTATACATTTGTTTCGAAACAAATTTTCCGATTATCAATGAAATTTTTGAAGTCTTACTGCCAAAGATTGCCCAAAAGATGATATCGGTAACGGATCAGTTCATAAGCCTATCATCGCGTAGAATATCTACAGAGTTCCCTCGCTTATTTATTTATTTATTAGAAATTCATCTTACAGACTAATATAGCATAATTACAAAACAAACAAGCCGTGAGGTGCGACCCATGAGGTCCACACGGTCAACTTCCCAGTAATATCTAAAAAGACATTAAAAATATTAAACACAATAAAAGTTATGGAAATAATACTACTTCAAATAATAAAAATGTACCTCTCATAAAACTTATTGGAATGACTTAATATTAATCATAACATCTACGCGAGCGTCAATTGATTACGTACGGATTTTGGTGCATTGGTTTGGTGCATTGGTTTGGCGGATCAATCGGAGGGGAGAAAGGTTACAAAGCAGTTTTTTTCATTAAAGTTAAAACATGGTTCTGTGAAGACTATTGAAAATCTGCTCAAATTTTGCAAATATTAATAAACTTTGATTGACTATACAACAATGTCTTTAAAATAAGAGATTTAAGGTGTTATGATTCGAATGAACCCTTTTTACATGGTGACTTTGAATGATTTTTTATTTTTAATTTAATTTTTTTTTGTAATCATGAGAAAAGTTTTTGATGGTTTCTCCACAAAAATTGATAAAATTTTATAAATTCTACAAACATTTATTATTACGATGTGCAAATCAGGTTAAAAATAATTTTTTTATGAAAAAACACTACTTTTCCAAAAAAAATTTAATAAATTAAAAAAAACCATTTTAACGATTTTTTTAAAATATAAAAACATTATAAAAACAAGACGTGAGGTGCGACCCATGAGGTCCACACGGTCAACTTCCCAGTAATATGTAAAAATATATTAAAAGTATTAAACACAATAATAATTATGGAAATAATACTACTCCAAATAATAAAAATGTACTTCTCGTAAAACTTATTGGAATGACTTAATATTAATCATAACATCTACGCGAGCGTCAATTGATTACGTATGGATTTTGGTGCATTGGTTTGATTGATTATTCACGCGGATAAATCGGAGGGGGGACAGGTTACATAGCAGTTTTTTCATTAAAGTTAAAACATGGTGCTGTAAAGATTATTGAAAATCTTCTCAAATTTTGCAAATATTAATAAACTTTGATTAAGGTATTATGATTCGAATAAACCCTTTTTACATGGTGACTTTGAATGATTTTTTATTTTTTATTTAATTTTTTTGTAATCATGAGAAAAGTTTTTGCTGGTTTCTCTACAAAAATTGATAAAATTTTATAAATTCTACAAACATTTATTATTACGATGTGCAAATCAGGTTAAAAAAAGAATCTTTTTATGAAAAAAACACTACTTTTCGAATTTTTTTAAATAAATTAAAAAAACGCTTTAACGATTTTTTAAAATATAAAAACATCATAAAAATGATAATACGCGTCGATTGACACTTTAATGATGGAAATATTATATTCAGTTCTCGAGATATAATGAATGACGTAAATGACCTTGAACGTTTAATGATTTTTAATTTTTTATTTATTTTTTTTTGTAATCATGAAAAAAACTTTGGTTGGTTTTTTTACAAAAACTATTTGGAGTATGTAAATTTTATAAACATTGATTACTTAGGTTTGAAAATCAGGTTGAAAATTTTGTGTTTTTGAAAAAAACCTAATTTTTTGTACTTTTTTTTTAAAAATTAAAAAACCGCTCAAAGAATTTTTTTAAACATTTTATAGAATCACGCAAACGTCAAAACGCGTCAATTGACACCTTGTTCAAAAAAATCGTACGTTTGGTTCGCGAGATATAGCGCATGACAGAAATGACCTTCAAACGGGCAAAACAGCAAACCCCCCCGACCGAAGTTTCCCAAAAACTAATCAGCTCTTAAGATTGCAAAGACCCTTCGATTGACACCTCAACGAAGTTGATACGACTTTTTTACGTGAGTTATCGTCGTAGAAAAAAGTGTCCACGAACGTACGTACGTACATACACACACACACACATACATCTCCGTTTCTAAAAACACTTTATATATACTCTATAGACCTCAAAACGTAAAGAAATGTTGAAAATTTCAATTTCGATTTTCGAGGCGATTACAAGAACTTCCCATATACTGGGAAGTGAATTAAACGAAAAATAAATAGATAGATTGAGTACGGAAACGGACCAAGTTGCAGAGTATTGTGGTTTCGGGGGAGTCACAACATCGGCGAATTGGAATAAAGGCTCATTACTAGCGTATGGAACGCTAAATACATCATCAGATCTGGCAGGGCGTTCTGAATTACGATACTCTAACCAGAGAGGTTGATGATGGTGAAGCCGAAATAGAAAACACTCATCTAAAATCAGTCTGCGGAATTGCAAAGCAGGAAGTTGTAGCAAGGAAAGTCGCTCTTCATATGGCATATACATACATATATAATTTCAAATTTAAATATCAGGAAACGAGTGAATTTGTGCTGTACTGATTCAATCATAGAATCCAAATATTGATAGTGTGCTGACCATACTTGTGAGCAATATTCAAGGATGGGTCTAACTATGCTAGTGTATAGGTTGACGGCGAAAGAAATGTTGTCAGTGAACGTCTGACAGTGCGTTAATACGAACCCGGAGATACGAGAGGTACATGCGGCTATAGCTATAATGTGTGGCTCATATTTAAGTTTCAGATCGAAAATCACTCTCAGATCTTTTATTTGAAAAAAAGACTCAAACTTAAGGGACTAAATAGGCATTGAATAGGCCGCTTTGGGTCACTTCAAATCGTCAATGAGCAAAACGATGCTTTTTCATATGAAGCTTATCTTAATTTGCATTTTTTTAAATACATATCTTGTTAATAAATTGCAGAAATTATTTAAATATAACACGAAATTTTGTTTTATGCCCCATCTTTTCAAGGTGTGTGCCCAAACCTCCAAACCACGGGGGGTTTTGTCATTTTTGATTGAATTTACAATCATGACATTTACTAATAAAAATCCATGCTAAATATATCGCAAGTCGTCTTGAAATGTGACCCAACAGAACATTAGAATATAGAAAATGCTTGAAATAATATCAATGTTGTGCTCAAATTATTGACATAATTTACAATTTGCGGTATCTGCGGTATTAATTGAGCATATACATATATATAAACTTTAAAATGCTTTAAATTTGTGTGACTTTTCTTCTTAAGCTATTGAATTTTTATAGGACTTGAAACACACAACCAAAGGAACAAAACTTTCTAATAGTTTGTGATAGAAATATGCCGTTTTGCCTCAAGTTAAAATCTAATAGTGTGCATTCAACACCGTTATTAACTAAAAACGGCCATAATTAACTAAAATGCCATTTTTTGCGTTGTCCCACTTTTGCAATAAGTGCAATCGAAACGAGTAATAAAATTTCTATTATTAGACCAGGACGGATCTGTAAAAAACGACTACATTTGGCTGTTGACGGGGGGGGGGGTACACTGATTTTTCCAGAAAAAGTTGTGGAATGGCTCATTTAACAATAATTGACTTATCCTACCTCTCCAAAAAGTCGGGAACATTAATAAAAAATTCAAAATGTTTAAAAATTTAAAAAATCGATTTTTTCCTACTATTCTCACTCTTAATTTTAAAACGGTTTATTTTAGAGCCAAGTTTTGGGCAAATAAATTAAATTTTCTATAAGGTATGATTGGTTAAAAAATTTAAAACATTTTACTCTTCCCGAAAAATAGCAATAATTGACAAAAAATGGAAAAAAACCTTGTTTACCACTCAGGACTTTCACAATTCGCCTAGAAAATCTTTATAATGTAATAAAACAGCATACAAATTTTCATCAACATCGATTCAGTAGACTGCGCAGAATAGTTTTGCAATCTACATTTTTAAAAAAAAATCAACATTTTTGAAATCTTGCAAGCCAGAAACTAAACCATATAGAAATTTGAAATTTTTTCACAACTTTCCTGCGAAAATCAGTGTGCCCCCCCCTGTCTAATTTTTGTTACGATAAATCTTAAAAACTGCCCGAAGATTTCCTCTCTCCCCTTAGGATGAATATTTGGCTTTGTAGTTATATCATCCGAGAACAGTAAACTTTATTTGAATAAGACATGTTACCTTAGTTTGATGTAAACCACCGAAAAAATAGAAGAAAATACTTGACAAGAATGGCAATTACTAGCTTGGGACGTGGACGTCAGAAAAATATCGAAATTAATATCTATTCAGTTGATATTCGGCAGATATAATTTTCCTTTAATTTGTTTATAAATTTGCGTACATAAGGATTTTATAAGCATTGCAGTTATGACTATAAAAATATATAAATTTCATCAACATAAATTTGACAATACACAGACAACGGACAAGTCACATCTTATTTATAGCGTATTATCGAACTTCGTTTTCCTTTTCTTCCGGCTCAGTAGTCGCATACGTGATTGTTTCATTTATTTACTTCCTCTTCTTTAACTCCTCGAAACGGCGTGATAAGTCATCAAAATCAATTTCATCGTCGTCCTTCTTTTCGTCACAAACGTCTGGCAAATCGCTTGGGACACTCGGCAAATTCGGAAGTTCGGGCGCCGGAGCACTGGCCTTGTGTGGATCGACGCCACCGGGAGGTAGCTTGGAACGAGGCTGTGGTTTCGGTTTTGACGATTTCTAGAAAAAATATACAATTTTAGGTAGGCACCTAAGTTTGGTTAGCCAAATATGTTAGCGATATAAACAAACAGATGGTTTAGCTGTTGATTAATATGTTAACGTGAAGTGTTTCAAACACGTGATTGCTTCGTTAAATCAAAAAGTTTACCATTTAATTATATTCTTTTATCGAATAGACTACCGAATTAAAATATCAAGTTTGCCTACATTCTTTACTGCGAGCACATGTTAAACAGCTTTTCGTTGTACTAACTATAGAATAAAATCAAAGCTGATTCACCTGCAAGTTATCGTTAGTGACTACCGATGAATATCTAGGAGGAAGCGATTCTGGTTGCTGATTGCGTGCATTCTAAAAAACATAACAAATCGAAACTAAGGATACAAGAACACCAAGCAAAAACATATTTGTATAAATATTTTTAAAAAATGACAAGCAAATACAATTTAAAGTAACAATTTCAACAGAAATATGAGAATATGAAGAACGTGCGTCGGTGTAGAAGCGTCGCTCTGATAAATAGATCATTAAGCTGAATTTCGTAATAAATTTGAAATTATCAGAAGCTATCTATGTGATTTTTTTGATATTTTAAAATAATTTTTTTTTTCGAAAAACAGGAGAACAATTGATTTGTTTTTCTGTCATGCCGTAGTGTGAATTTTAAGGTCAATGTTAGATGTAGCATTGTCCTGAAAATCGAAATGTACCCTAAAGCAATGATTACAGTTGTGCATACATATATATAAATTGTATGAAACAATAGACACTTGTGAACCCATTACATCGTGAATATGAATTCATAAGCTAATAAATGCAGTACATTTGATGATTTTTTTTCGAAAAGTTTGGGAACGTGTGCGTAAAATGACTAGTTTTGGATAGAATACTTACAAGTCAAAGTCCGTTCGCAAACGAAAATATTCATAAAAAAGAAAAGATTAGTACATAAAACGGAAGTTTATTATGTAACCACAACTCAAACAATATCACATCCGTCATCAACCTACCTGCAAATTATCATCTGGACTATCGGAATTCGGATAAGAAGGAGGAGATATATCATTAGACTCCTCCTATTAATTCCATTCGTTCATTTCGGGAAGAAATAAATTTAATTTCTACCATTACTAACCTCGCTATCATGCAATTACAATTGAAACACTTACATGTATGAAATTTGAGTTTATGTTCAAATCTTTTTTCTCGGATGTAGGAGCGCCCGGCTTTTCTGGATATTGCTGTTGTGCTGGCCGAGTATGCGGATTGGGTGGAATGTTATAACTAAATGGCGGTGGAGAAGAAAAACCAGCTGCTTGGCCACTACCACCCCCAAACGGTGGATAATTGAATGGTTTGTTGTTTGGTGGCTGAGGCATGACGGGTAACGGCGGAGGTTGTGGATAGCCGACAAATCCAACATGTGGAGGTTGCGGTCCACTTAGATTGTTGCGATCGGAGAGGTCAATCAGGAAACCATCCAAGCCTGTAAATAAATTCATAAATATATTGAAATGGCATTTATAACATCTAAAAACAATTATTAGAAATCAAAAAAATTCCTTAAAAGAAAAATCAAATTTAATATGGTACAATGATTCAACGAAGATGACTTCTCAGTCTCCGATCAAGAAAAGTACAGTCGAACCTCTGAAAAATTATGAGAAGTTCCTCATAATACATTTATTGATCTGAGACAAAAAAAATGCGTGATTTTCTCTTGGTGAATAATCCATCCAACGGGAACCTGGTTAATTGTTAACATGGCGTGCGGATGATTGCGTCCCGTTGTGCTAACGTGATCTAGTTCCTTAAATCAAGTAGATTTGAATGCTTACAGTGGATTCTGAACAAGAAATCGATATTCCGGAAAATTCAAAGCAGTGTTACACAGAAGTTTTAGTCCTGCTACAATATTTAACCCTATAACAGTCACTTTAGTTCACACAAACACAAGTTCGGTAGGGACGTCAAGAATTACATTACAATAAGGAATATTGAACAGCTCAAAATCCAATAATTAATTTTCGTGTGATGCATACACAAACAAAAAGGCAGACAAAATTCCAAAAATGGTATTTTTTGTTTGTAAATTCCAAGCAAATCGGCTAAACAAAAAGTTATACCATAGAAACTATGGTACTTTCTTATTGCTTGCTTAGATCATAAAACAAACCTTTTATTCGAATTTCTTATTTCTAACTTCAATAGTTAAAGCTCTGCGTGAATGAGTCAGTCAGTCACCCAATCAGGATTTCTGTCCTTATAAGTGATAGATATTGATTGTATAAATGTGAAAAATGCACAAACATTTAAAAAAAAATCATAACCTGACGCAGTATGTGTCTTTTCATAACACAAAAAGAAATAGCGCAGAGTGTCTTGAGGCGAGTTACCGTCCGGTTAATAAACCAAGGTAAGACACGTGTAATTCCCGACCTAAAATATGTAACATGCCTAGATATGTAAGCGTAAAGTTGAGTCGACAACATATCACAGGGATAGGGAAATACGCTGGTCTGATACTTGATTCTTGGTACAAGTATGACCGAGAGATTTTGTGTAGCTAATAAACTCCTTTTCGCACCTTGTGTTGAACACATGTGCGGAACAATCAGAGCTCTACTGACATTGTCTAGGATCGGCCGGTCTTTATTAGTTTGTAATTCAAAGCGCGGTTTCTAAGTTTTGGCGCACTAAAGATTGTAATCTTAAAAAATATTCGCTTTGTTACCGGCTGCTGGAGAATGAAGATAAAAAAATTCTTAATAAATGTCGTGGTCGGTGCTAGTGAGTTAATAATAGTAAATAATTGATTCCTGGAAATCAACTGGCTGTGGTAAAGTTGCAATGTTGTAATTTTACGGTGCATAAAACCGAACTAAGAACGATGTGTCTAAGGATGAGTCTCCTCCTTAGTGGAGTTGTTTGATGATGCTTCTCTCTACCCCGGCTGGCATCTTGTGCACTCGTCCCTGATGTCATCTAACGTGTTGGTTTCACATAGTCTCGTGCGCTTTCTCTTGACGATAGATCAGCTACCATGTAAGGCTTAGATAGCGGTGGGTAGCTAAAGTGTTGTATATTTATAAAGGTTGAACATTTTAAGAATTCGAAGCAGTTGAGTGTTGTTTTCTTTCGACGATAGTTGAACCGGAGTAGTTTTGTTTTTCGTTGTGGACCACCATCACACTTACCGTGCTTTAAATACATTTATAAAATCGGTAGTTTTCATGGCAATTGGAAACGCACTCCATTTTTAATAAATGAATATTGGATTAAATCATACTGTTTTTATTTCAAGTTTAAAATGGTGAGCGTGAAAAAAATCATCAGAAAATATTATGAACCCTCCTGCTTTAACATACTTCAATAGAAAAAAATCAACAATTGCAGGAATGTCTCCCTGAATGGATTTGTAAGAACAATTAATTATTCAGAGCACATAGCATATATAATACCTATAAAATTGAAGTCAGTTGTCAATTTTCAAGGCTTTTAATCAAAAAGGATAAGTTACTTCAGGCACATTTGAAGGTAGTCAGTCTCCCCTATCCTCCCTCCTGCTCTACCGTTTCCAATATTTTTACAAGAATATGTAACCCTTCAATCGAAGCTCCATATCTTTTCAGTGATGATGCGACTGAAGCAGAAGTCTCCTCCTTCACAAGTAAATGCCATGTCATGAATTTTTCCCAGAAAAATATCACTTTGAAAAACATCTACTTTCTTAATGAATTTCAACTTGCAAACGTAGATAGGCTGTGAACCTTGGGGTTGTTTTGGACCAGATACTGCGTTTCGTCCCACATTACGATAATATATTAGCTTAAACTAACGAGCTTTATTAAAAGACGCGCTAAGGACTACACGAGTGTTTGGGCAGCTAAATTCTTACACACCTCCCTTTTTCGACCGCTATAAAAATAGTCATATAATGTCTGTAAACCTATTTTTGAGACTCATAGTGATAAAATGGAATCAGTTCAAGTGCAATATTATCTTTTTGTATTATTTGTATAACTAGAACGATATGCCACCGTACACGTGTCCGTATTCGCGGACAGGACATTCCCGGCGCAGAAACGGGTAGTGCCCCTTTAAAATATATTCCCACACCCCTTTTCGCGAGTTTAAGCCGGGTGGGACTGTCCAAACTGTGGCCAGGATCGGCTACGGTGCAGTGGTAGACAATGCCCGAATTACAGGTGTAACAACGGCTATACAAGAGTAAACCGGCCCAGCAACCGTTCATCCGTAAATCGATTGTGTGTAAAAAAAAAAGGCCTCCAGATGCGCAAATTTATAGATTCTAAATTATTAATGTCGCAAAACGTATGCATAGCGGAACATAGCAATACTTTGGGAATTATTTATTTGAACATGCTTTGTTTCCTGCTTCCTTATGATTCAATTGGAAAACAGAGGTATATTAAAGCCTTTGACACCGTAATTCATAAAACTATGATGACTAGACTAGGGGAATATGGAATTGTGGGAAAAGCAAGAGCAATCTCCTGTGTTGCTATTTGACAAACAGACATCAATCAACTTACATTGGGGAAATAAAAAGCGAACCTGCTAAAATTAGCATTGGGGTTCCGCAAGGATCCATCCTGGGACCAACGCTTTTCTTGTTATACACCAATTCCATAAATAGTGCTGAGCTTTCTGCGAAAGTTGTTATGTACGCAGATGACACAGTACTCATCTACTCTGGAAAAACCGAACTTGACATTGAACGCAACGTGAACACCGATCTAGACAAATACTGGCACTGGCTACTACAAAACAGACTATCAATCAACTATACAAAAACAAAATACATCCTTTTTAAACAGAAAAATAAAGCCGACATACATCCACTGAACAAAATGAATCACACAACTCTTCAGAGGGCTGAGCAAATGAAATACTTGGGACTCACAATTGACGAAAAACTTACATGGACGATTCACATAAACGGTCTTAGAAAAAAACAGCGGTTCTCGTAGGTCTCCTGCGTCGATTCAACCTCTTCCCGACTAGCAGTAAAATTCAAATTGTACATGCGCATATTCTTTCGAAAGTTACTTACGGTCTGCTGATATGGAGTCAGACTTCCAAAAGTAACATTACAGCCATCTCCAGACTCATAACCAAGGCTTATAAAAATATATATAATCTCCCTATGCTAACCGCTACGGTCGAGGTATACAAAACAGCTAAAGAGCTTAGCCTAGAAAACCTAATTAATATGGAGAGAGCTAAATTCATCTATAAACATCTACACTCAAAAGAATATAGCTCTTTAAACCTTGAAAAAATATCGGAAAAAAATATTTATAATGTCCGGAGTGCCAACAATATAATGATCAGATATGCTAGAACGGAACGACTAAAGGAGGATCCCGTGAAGAAAGCAGCAGGCTTTTACAATACTTTACCAAACTACATAAAGGACATACCAAACTTCAACACGTTTAAAATGACACTAAAAAAGTATCTCATACATGAACAAAACCGGAAGTGAATACATCAGCTCCATCTTTACTCAAAGTTTTTGCATAACGAAATCAAACAGAAACAACAAAATCACATGAATGATAAAATAGAATGAATGAACCTAAATTTTGATAGTTAGGTGCTATCCCTTATACCGATCTACATCGTCTGGGAAGCACCAAGGTACGACAATTAATAAGAACGAAAATGAATGAATGATAGAGAGAGTGATCAGGAGGAGGAGGTGGTTTTAGTCGGTAAAAATCCGGCATGCCGAGAGGCGGGAGCTGATCGGCTTCTTTTGAAGATTTCCACCTCCCAACGTTGAAAAAAAAATATAGAACTGTTGAGCACCTGTTGAAAACATATCAACTCACCAGTAGATTTCTGGCCGTCTTTCATGACTTGCGGATCGGGCTCATACTCAATATTATAGATCTTCGCTATTTCCACCAAATACTTTTCAATCAGCAATTTCGGCGGCGCTTGTATTGCCAGCTTGTGCATCAGCTTCTCCGAGATTTTGTGGTTTCCTGTTGCGTTTCGTGCTTGCTCAGCAAACTCTTTGCCGTACTTTGATATAAAGATGTCGGAAATCACTTTTAATTCCTGTATATCGGTTTGCATCCGGGGTGCTACCCAAACCAAACTGAAGACAGCCTCGGCAATACCCTCATCCAGTTCGGTCATTTGAGTTACCAAGCCGAATCGGGCCAGCATGAGGTCGCTGTACATTTCTACGATTTCCATGGCTTCGATCATGTAGTCTTCCCTGCGAGCATTTAGAGAATTCAGAGAATTGACAAGTTCTTATCTTTCGAGCGGTGGCAAATCTTTACCTGATGATATGCTCCACTCGGATCCTAGCTCTCTCCACTCTGTTTGTCGCCAGATAATCCGCGATTTCCTTCCGGGCCTTCTGAGTCAGCTCGCTTTTCTTCTTCTCCAACAGCTTCAAACGATTCAGAGCGAGACGCAAATTCGTCTTCAGCTTCGTATAGTTGGGGCCGCTCGAAAACATTTCGAACCAAAATTGTGATAACCGCTACAATAACACTATAGATTTCAACGCCAAAGCTCGCCGAAACACAAAATTGTCCGCCTGCTATGAAAAATGACAAATTCCAATGTGAATCATTCGCGTCCAGTTGACAGATCAACAGCTGACTATCGTACTGCCACATCTGATCTAGCACAATCATTTTCTTCCCAGCATTTCGTCGCTGGAAAGTTGGCTTTGCTCGTTGTTCGCCCCCGCTTTCCAGGAACGGCATGCTGGAAAAGCGAATGGCAATTTCGCAAAATGTCAAAAATTTTCACTCCAACTAATCAGATTCGTCTTACAAACGTTGCCGTTGTGCGCCTAAAGAAAGGTGGCAAGCGGTTCGAGATAGCTTGTTACAAGAACAAAGTGATTTCCTGGCGAAATGGCGTGTAAGTAACTATACAACTTGCCGGCAAACAATTTTCAACTTCAACCAAATCGTTCTAACCTCTTGCAGCGAGAAAGACATCGACGAAGTACTTCAAACGCACACGGTTTTCACAAACGTTTCCAAAGGTCAAGCTGCCAAAAAGGATGAACTCATGAAAGCGTTTGGTAAGTCTGAAGAGACCGAGATTTGCAAGGAGATCCTAACAAAAGGCGAACTGCAGATTTCGGAAAAGGAGCGTGCCAATATGATCGACACTACATTCTGTGGCGTCGCGACGAATGTGGCGTCGCTCTGCGTCAATCCGGAAACACGCCGACCGTACCCAGTTTCTATCATCGAGAAGTCTCTGAAAGACGCCCACTTCTCCGTAAAAATGAATAAGAATGCGAAACAGCAAACATTGGAAGCGATCAAACTGCTGAAGGAGCACATGCCTATCGAGCGGGCGCAAATGAAGCTGCGAGTAACTTATCAAGGAAAGGATTGTCCGAAGTTGCGGGAAAATCTGTTGAAATTGGCAACATCAATAGTATCGGAGAGCTGGGACGGGCCTACATTGCATTTAGACATGTTGATCGATCCTGGCCATTACAGACAAGTAGACGAAATGGTTCGAAACGACACGAAAGGGAAGGGGTTGATGGAGCTACTGGAACTAAAGGAGATCACGGAAGGCGAGGAAGTGCTGTAGTGTTGTATGTTTTTGAATTTTCAATTGGGCGCTTGTACAGGATGTAAGAGTGTATCGTTTTCAACTAAATTATATTATTTTTATAGCCTACGCTTTTCAATAAAATTCGAAACAAAGCATTTTTTCAGTTCAAACTGCCCAAGATAATAGGAAGGATTTCGATAAATATTTCAGTATATCAATTGAGAAGATAGAATACAAAACTATGCGCACTTATGCTTGCCTCATCACGTATAAATATATTGCGGGATATTCTCACGACTAAACTACGATGTATGTATTTGCAATAATTCACCTACATTTATGCGTGTCCAAGAAGTGCTGCTTGCTGCTTTTAGGGCTCGCTTAAAGCGATAATATGTCGATTCAAGCTCGTCCGAATAATAAATCATTTGTTCGATATTTGTACTTATTTCTTACAGCTATTTTTATAGATAGTATTAGGGCCCTTAAGGGGTTACATAGCTCTTGTATTTTCAAAAAATCGATCGAAGTATAGTACTTTAAGAGTATTCACACCAAATTTGAAGTAAATTCGAGCAATATTACCGGAGTAATAGAGATTTGAATACCGCGTGGTCGGTACGTGCATTCTGCCTTACCTAGCGTATTACACGCATGCAGCGCGGTTCTACCGCGTAAAATCAGCTCCTTTCTCTTTTATCAAACATCAAAAGGATGCTCTGAACATCGCGAATGAATTACTGTGTGGACCTGGAATCGACGACTCGATGTAAGTCGTTAAAAAATAACTTTAATTCATTAAATCGCGGTAAAAAAAAACTTAACCGGGTTTTTGTCGAAACTCTGTTTTTCCGTACGGTAAGCATGATTTCTCGAGAACGAATCGACTGATTTTGTTGAAACTTTGCACAGTTTCTCTTTATAATGTTGGCCCGTGCTTGAACGAAGGGATTTTTTTCGGTCGATTCGTTTTTGTTTTATACGAAAAAAATATTACGATGAGAATCAGGAAAATGCTAAAAAATATGGGACGAAAATTCATTCAAATCAATCTCAAACCTTAAAATTTCATTTTTTTTCAATTCCTTCGTTCAATCACGAGCCAAGAACATAAACTATAAGATATTTTTTGAATTTTTAATTTGAAATGAACCTGCACCGAAATATTCTGCCCACCGCAAAAAAAAGGTTGGACGAGGAAAACTGCAGGAAAATTGTCAATACTTTTAGCTGGAAATTTTTTCACAACTTCTAGAAATGCTTAACTTTTATGCGTGTAAATTTTAAATAAAACAGATTTTTGGTTTTTAAAATATTTTTTTTAAAGTTGTTTTTGTTTTTCCTTCAAGACCTATGCAACCTCTTAATACCGACCGCTTAATCTGTTTACCGTTACATTGTCAAAACACTCTCAAAATGTTTACGGGCAAGTTGAAATAGTTACCTGGTTACTAGGTAAGTACAAATTTGTCAGCTATTGAGGAACCATTGCTAGAGCATGCTCCATAAATACTTTTGAATACGTGAATCGCTACTTTTCCGACCTTGAAATTTACTTTGAGGCTAAAATTTCACCAAGGGACGAAACTATATTGAAGCTCATTGAAAAACCTTCTCTAAGAATGCTGATCATCAAAACAGACTGATTCTCTCAAAAGAGGGCGCATTAACTCAACTTGTACAAGTGAAGATACTTTTTTTTTGTTCCAGATTGAAACAACGCCATCGGAAAGTTCTGCTTCAACAACCCCAACATCAACAACGCCTCAGCTGTGTAGAGCCCAAACAAAACATCATTTACTTGAGATATAAGTGATTTGTAGTTTGCAATATTGAAACGAGCGCCTTGTGGCTTAACACTGGATTTGTTTTATTAAACTAGAATATTACATCGAAGGTACGCGATATGTGGCATCCGCTTTAAGCCACGGAAGTCGAATCAAGGGTGAAGTGAAACACCAGTATGCAAGGAAAATGACTAAAGATGTTTGTTATTATTTCTTTTCATTAATGTAAAATCACATAACACTTAATAAGTTACATGAATCGCAGTTGTTTTGGACGTAGAAATCTAAGAAATTCCTTTGACGAAATCATGTTTTTTTGTCACACAGAATCATTAGTAATTTATTATTCCTTGTTTTGTGGCAGAAACGCAATTTCCGTTCCGTTCAGCATTAGTCGCCTAAGTGGTTTGAGGATAGGCTAAATGAATTGTTGGTTGTGAAAATGAGTGAAAAATGATAGAGCCACTTACAGTTTCGGCAAAATTGTAAATTTTTTGATTTTTCTGTTTTTTTTAATTGGCTACCAAAAACGGAAGAACAAACGACGACGAGATGTAAAAAGAGTGGAGCAACCACAAACTTGCAAAAAAATTCACCAAAATTGAACAGAATCGAGTAAAATACGAAAAAGAACATTAAACACTATAATAGAATTCAGGGTTTTTGCTTTTATGTCTTATGTGATCTTGTTCAATTTATCTGCACTTTTCCGCCAACATCTGAACAGTGTTGTCCTCTTGTTTTGCCTTTGACGTGATTAGGAGCCACATTAATGTGGAGTATTTGACGAATAAAATAAAGCTTAATGTGCCCGTAAGAAGTACGCGTAAAACACGTTTACTAACTGAATACCAGCATTTTACTAAGTATGCAGATAATGAACCAGTTAATCGGTGCTGTAAAATCTTTAACACTTTGAGTAAACACTACTCCCATACCATCTCCAAGTTCAATTTTAAATCCAGCATTTCTGAAGCCCTTCCATTATCCATCCCTAAATTGTGACGTGCATACAACAGTATAAATTAATGTTGAATGTAGCATATATTTTAGGGTTAAGTAATTGTTGTAATTTATATTTTATATTTTTATATTTTGACATGTGGTTGCCTTGCTTTGGCGAAATAAATAAAAATATTAGCCACAAGGACATATGAGATAGTGGGCGAAAGGGTTGAGAAATTTCATAACTCTGGGTTTGCATAGGTTAGAGTATTATTGCACTGCTTATTTATAAGTTGAATTGCAAAATCAACAATAAAATTTTACGATTGTATTAACAAAACCATGAAAACTACCGAAGTTCATTGCATCAATAACAATACAAATGCTGTATCATGAACAGAAATTGCTTAAGTTGTACAATTTCTCTCGTCGACGTTTGGTAACTGTTTCTTTAGACCTGAATATGGCCTGAAAATTTCGTCGAAATGATGGCCGCTTCCGCAGGCGGGTTGGTTTTCTTCCCGAGGTTCCTTATGAGAAGCCATTCTGAGGCTCAATGTTGGTCCAACAATTGAATGCCAAAATGACCTCTTCAATGATGAGCTGAGATGTTGATATCGTTGTGTGAATCGTTACTGGCTTCAGAAATAGTAAATTTTGTGGTAGGATATGGTCGAGGAATTGTACATCTAGAAGAATCCATGTGCATATTTTGGAATCTACAATGAAAAAATGTTGCGTAGGATGCGCAATTTTATCAGTCCATTCTATATCTATTCTTCAGGAAATCGATATAGATTTAATCACTAAACACTTCGCAGAAAAAGACCCGTAAAGGTTTTTTAAAGATGCCCAAAATATGTAGTTATAAAAAAGCTGCCTTGGTAATAACGACGGGCGTCAATCCACGTAAGTTTAATTCGTGTAAGTCGGATTACAATTTTTCATGCAAATCATTGGATCAACAGATAATTAAAGCACCTGTATGA
This sequence comes from Oxycera nigricornis, assembly GCA_963942545.1. Classification (NCBI taxonomy): domain Eukaryota; kingdom Metazoa; phylum Arthropoda; class Insecta; order Diptera; family Stratiomyidae; genus Oxycera; species Oxycera nigricornis. Next base: position 27,708,466 of record OZ012663.1, on the reverse strand, counting down.
ATGGAAAAAATGCAAATATTATTTTATTATTAGTAATTGATTTCATCTTCACAAAATACTACGTGTGGTTTTTTTTATAAAAGAAAAACTTCTTTTTAATTTTGTGTATCGTTATTTGGATTCTATTCTATTTCTATTCTATTTATTACTGCAGAGTCACATTATATTAGATTGTTTGCATATCTTTCAATTGTTTTGACGTTAAATGCTTCACGAAGTTTGGGATACTCAGGACACAATGATTTTCTCTTATCACGTAGAGTCTGTTAAAAACATACCCGTTATTTTTTTGTCCCTTGTTTTGTGGCGGAAACGCATTTTTCGGTAGAATATTTATTGATTTCTAAGAAGTACTAAGAGTCATTTTAGTGACTTTACAGGAGGCGCAAAAGCGTTATCAAAAGCGATGCTTTACACGCATTTCACAATTTATTTTTGTTAATAACGCAGAAGCGCACAAAATGTAATTTTCGTTAAACTGACACCTAGTTTATTGTCAAGTATCGATTTCCTAAAATTTGCGATCGATTTTCAATTGAACCGAGCCTTTCTTTCAAGTTTACGACCATCATGAGTATCGCAAGAACGTTTGAAGGAGTGAACGCGGAAATACAGAAATCGTGTAACTCCGGAGTAGTGCAAGTCGTGTTAATACCGTACATCCAAAAATCTTCAAAATTGATTCATGAAACTTTAAATGTTGGCAATTCTCTACAGATAATCATAAGAGTTGACTGGGAAATTGACTATTTTACTGGCAGAGCCAGGTCAGTATTGTTTTCAATTTGAATTTCAAATAATAAACAACCGTTTGTCAATTCAATTAATATCCAATTGTGGTATCACAATAAACTTGGCCTAACGCTCAAGCACCCTACTTTTCCCGCCAACAAATATCCCTGATTAAGTCCCATGTCGTGTTGCTTCTCATACAGTCGGAATCGTTGAGGCAGTCCCGGTCACACGTCACGCTTGTCAAATCCAAGCAAAACTCCAAAAAATCATTAGTGGTCCCACTTACCACTACCACCGCACACCATTTGATAGAGGTCCCACTAGTTACCATGTAAAAATATTTCTTCGCCGGTTTCTGACAGAATCTTCGAAAATCGCCCGCCACCCCTTGCCCTGCTTTCCCACCACCTGCTACTTTCAACCGTTTCCCCAAGATGGCGGCCAGCCGACTCCATTGCTCGATAAAGTGTCATCTATCGCAACGTTCGCCATATTGCAGTAGTGTGTGTATCCAGTTGTGCATTTTGTCGTAGGGAAAATCGTCGGGATTTCTACATCAATTTGTGCATTTTAATTGTCCAGCAGGTGCAAAATACGAAATGGAATCGTACCATTAAACATAAATCGCCAGGCGGGGAGTGTTTAATAAATAAATTGCAGGTAAAGGTGTTCCGAAATTGCACGATATGACGGAATTTAGGTCGTGCAAGTGTCCTAGACGTCGCGTGTTGAATGATGGCCGTGGACGTTGCCGAATTTGACAATTTGCAAAGCTGGTGTGTCCGTCTTCAAGTTGCGAAGATAAGATGAATGCTTGTTGGTAAATACAGGCCACAAGCGGAAGTTATTTGGACGTGAAAAGTGGTCGTAGTCGCATCATCAATTCGTCTGCATATGTGACATTTTTGAGGCACAAGTGCTTAAGTGCAAACTAGCCGGGGGGAGAAACTAGCGATTTCTTTGAAATTGCTCAAGAATACAAGCATAAACAATGCCCTCGGATGATCGCCGTTGGATTGAAAGTTTGGCCGCGTCGAGAAATGATATTTTCCCTTCAAGTGTGTGGTTAATAACTACTACTGGGATTTGAAACGTCGTGTTGCTCGACGGCTTGGGGTTGGCTCGAAGAAAATTAACATTTGATTTCTTATTGACCGCTATCTATCTATATATCGGGCTACACGCCACTCTTGTAGTTTCCATAAGTGCCAATGCAATTGGGCAATACGAATCAAAATGTTGCAGTCCAAATGTGACGATATGCATCTTGTGTGGTCGTTTCTGACATTGTTTCGGAAAAACACGTAAAAAACAATAGAAAAATTGTACCTGAAACTCAAGGCACACTGTGCCATATGACCCTCATCGGCGAGAATATTCCGATTTCTGGTTGTCGAGCCTGCCTGAGCCTGAGTGACCGGTATAGGCAATGCGACCTAAGGAAATCTCTATTGTACTCTGTTTCTTGTGATTACAGGTTGAGAAATTTGGAGAATCGCAAAATATCCCGCGGGTCTGAATCCGCATCTTCTTCTGCAAGCCTTTGCCCAGGAGTCTCATTCGGATTTGAAATGCTGCATCGCATTCAGATAGAATTTGCTTTGTTGTTTCCACTTTGATTTGGACATAGTCTGCAGAGATCATCGTCGGCACCCTTCATATTTTTTAAGACGATACTTCAGGGGACAATAAGCCGTTCGATGGCCCGTTGTTGATTGTATATCCTGCTTTTTAAGGTTTTGAACTTTCTTTGAACATAATTTTTCGTAAAATATCAAGAGCTTGAACTGGCTCAAGCCCGGTAGAGATGTTCAGTAATTATTTATGTTTTGATTCGTCGCACAAAAGCTCTGTGCCAAGGTTTGCAAAGACGATCAGCCTCTTCATTTCCAGTATTTCACATGTGTCCTGGTACCCATTTCAGAGTGATATCGTTACTCTTTCTCAGCGTGATGAGATTTTGAAGAATTATGTATGTAGAAGTTGAAAATCTTTATCGCTGCCTGACTATCGGATAGGATATAGATTCTTTTCTTCGATACCCTCCGCTGATACACTCTTGGATGTAACGGTCGGTAAAGGTTAAGATTATGACCCGAGTAGGTGGGATCGAAAGATGGGGGTTCCTCTACTACTATGGCATAAAAAGTTCACGGTGGTCACGGCAAAACGTGTGTCCAAAGCGTTACCCCTATTTATATTACATTTATAGTAAAAATGACATTCCTCCAATTTTTTATAATTGAAATTTAAAAAAAAAATATTTGTTTATATTTTACATTTTCTTAATTTTTTACATTTTTTTTCTTAATTTTTTTAATATTTTTATTAGAGACTTTTTAATTAGGGATCGATGTGCTCGCGCGAGACATTTACGGCACAACTCCTTGCCTCGCCTTACGTATCGACAACACTAATCTGCCACGATCATCTTTGATGATCCAGGATCCAGCAACTCTCTCTCTCATCGTTTTTTCCCACTTCCATGCTACTTTCACACATTCATTTCACTTAACATTCCTTTTCCATAATTTCATGCAATTCAAGGTTATTATCCTATTTTCCTACTGATTGTTCTTTCCAGTCGACCCTTTTTTGTTTACACAGATGGTCACCACTCATGCAAGATGTGTTCACTGCGCTGGTCCCTGTTTTTATTGCTATTTACTCATGAAAATACCGAGGCAAGGAGACGACCCATCCTTTGTTTCTAAAATATGATCAGAGTGGCAAGCAAGAATTTCGTTTGGTTCGTAACATTTTCGACTAATAAAGAAGTCTAAAAATCACTCCCATATCAATTTTACGGTTTAATGTGATCTTTGGAAATAGGCAAAATAATCATTTTTTTAGCGGGTGAACCCCATAAATTCTTAAGGGGTCGTGACCGCCGCGAACTTATTATGCCATAGTAGTAGCGGAACTCCCCTCTTTCGACCCCTTCTACTCCTACTTCATTGGGGGTTCCATAATCTTAACCTTTACTTAACGGTCTATAGCTATGATTCCGGTCGAAAAATTGTCGACTGACTGGCCCAGTGATGTGGAGGTGGTGTGATTTGACCATTTTATTCCTGCACCAGTTTATATCATCAGTATCCTCTTGAATCCATCAGTAAATTAAACTTTTGATCATTCTTCCAGCTCAGGGTGCAGTGTTTGCACTTGATTGCGTTCGGGTTCCAATTTTGAATGGCTTTATATGTAGAAAATTAATAATTTTTAAATTATCAATACAAATCGAACCATCTTGTACGTGCTAGAAGTATAAATTTTCTCGTCTAAGTAAGCTACTTTCAGAATGATTACTATGAGCTAATCTATTTGTTGAACTTCGTATATTCACGCGATTTTCGAAGAGATCATCATCGTGGGACGCAAGTAAACGCTTGCGGTCTGAGTTATTCAATCATTATCATTGGTCTTCAAAATCAGTCGCCTCCAGAAGCCCTGAATCTGCTACCTCGTTCGCTAGTTGATAAAACTCAAAAGATATCTGCATCCTCTGCATCTCCCTACCGTTTCCTCACTTTTCCTAGAGAACGTTTCCTTTCGACTCGACCCTTAAATGTTCGTCTGGATAGCCGGTTCGTCGCCATGCTTTCGTCGTGGTCTGCTCATTCCAATTATCACAATTTTGCATAGACCAGCACAGATGGGTTGTCATAAATTTAATAAAACTCGTGATTGTAAACAAGTTTCCACTCTGTTCCATTCTTCAGTGGACCACAAATTTTTCGTAGCACTTTGCACTCGAAAACGTTGAAAAATGCTTCCAGCATTGCAAGCTACTGGTGAGGTGACTGCAAATCTTCACCTGAAACTCTGTGTTTGCAATTGTGACTTTGATCATGCAATCAAGTTGTGTTGGGACTCCACATTCAAGCAAGATTATGTTTAGGGAATTACTATCCATACTATACTATACTATACTTGCTTGCAGTCTACGAAGACCTGGAGCATGTCAATGTTATATTCCCAACACTTTTCAAGCACCTGTTTAACCAAGAATAGCTGATCGAATCGTAGACCGTCGATTACATTGATACTCTTCAATTATCTTCTCGTAGATAGGCTTCAATTTTCGTTTTTTTTAGATGGCACTTTATAGGAATAGCACAATAGATAATTTTCACAGCGCAATTTGTCTCTGTTTTTTGTGAATACGGCAGGTTATATTTTTGCGCCAATCAATCAGGTAGCTGCTTCTCTGCACATATTTTTGCCAATAATCGGTTGAAAATACGTTCCTCGTTTCTGCAGCACTTCTGCAGATACATATTTCATCGATTCCAGGAACTTTATTCTACTTTAAGACACACATGGCTACATGTAGCCCATCTACTGTTGGTGGTGAGATATAAAAATCCTGTTCAGCTTCTGGAATGCTCACAGTTATGGTGGCTGTTGCAGGTGCTGTAAAAGGTTTCTGGAAGTATTGCGTCCACCTGCTTTTGATTTTGGTTGGGTCACCTGGGATGATTCCTTCCCCAATTTTACATCACTCGCAGTTGTTTGATTGAGGACTACGCTGTCCTCATTTCATTCATCGTCATGTTTTCATTGATCGTTTAGATCTTGCTATTGATTTTGATGTAGTGCTCCATTTTTGCCCGAATTGGTCGGTTGTGTGTTCGCTGTAGTCCCTATTCCTATATTAACCGCGTTGTGACACTCTACGTCGATTCAATCTTTTCGTTCCTGCTTTGACCGTTGTCATAAAACCTTTTCGGCAGTATCCTTGATTCTGCCTTTTATCCTTTTCCACATCGTTTAGATGTCTTAATTAGATTCCCCGCGTGTAGGGGCTTTTTATAGTGTTAATGTTTGGTTTGGACACCGAGTTATCCTTCAGATTTTTCAGCTTGTATCTGAGCAAAGGTTGATTTTCAAGTTTTTCGACACACAGAGCTGCGGTATCGGAATTTGATCCTAATGGCTGAGTCACATTTTGCATCACGAAATGCTCGTGTGTTGACAATGCTGTTGGCAACTCGTTTTTGTATAAGAACGTGATCTGTGTGGAATGTGTGACCATCGGGAGAGGTTCACGTTTTTTTGTGAGTGTCTCGATGCGGAAGAAAGTTGAAGCTTACGATGAGTCCTCTGCTGGTAGCAAAATCGATTTCATTGGCCGTTGCATGAAGGCTGGGCTCTTCATTTGTTCCTGTTTGAACTTTCTCGCGACCAAGGGCGGATCCAGCATTTGACTCAGCGGGGGTCACTGCCTCGAAAATCACAATAAAAGAATATTGCAAAAAAATCGTTAAAATCACTAGTTAACCTAGGCTTAGGGAGAGTCATGACCCCCCCACTTGTATCCGCCCTTGCTCGCGACCAATTTTTGCATGTAAGTCATCTAAAATATTTTGACATCGTTTGACGGTGGGTTCTAAAATGCTGTAAAACTCGTCCTTGATATACTCCTCTTTGTCTTCTGTGGGAGAAGAAAGTCGCACACATGAAGTTGGTAAAAATTCGGTTAAATTTGTTGTCGAATGCTACTCTAAACCTATTTTACCACATGTGAATATAGGTCTTTCATGTCGTTATCAAGCCATCTAGTTTTTCGCACTGCAAGGATGAAGATTTGATATATTTTGGTTTCGTCCGTCAGTTGACGCATTGCGCCCGACCTGTATAGTGATATACCGTTCGACGACCCAAAAGAATAGTCCTTATTTCTTTGCAAAGATCATTGTTGCTTTTTCGATACAATCCGAGGCTGTAGTATTGGTTCCGCTAAAATTGATTATTTTATAGAAGGAAGTTCGCCATTTGCGTAGTACACAATGTAAAAGAGATATTCCATGAAACATTTACTGGAAAATTTGCAAAAGTTATTCTGTAGGTAGTATGTTAATAAAGAGCACACCTTAGAAGAATGAAAATATTTGCTGGTTATGCCGATTAAACGATTAAAAACGATTTCAAGATTCAACACCTCAAAATGCTATTAACTATTTAAAGCACATTAAGAAATTAGCAAATAAAAAGCCTGAAATAAATAGTTATTGCTCCGTATAAGCCAAAAAAATTTAAGTAGAACCTCGTTGTGAATTTCAGCTATGGACCAGCAGTACTATACCACAATCACTTTAGAAGATTTCAAACGATTGTATCCGAATTTGAATCTAGACAATGTGCAGGTAGTGTCTGTAAGTGGTGGGGTGTCTGATGATTCTCAAAACTCTCAACAGCAGGTACTATTTTCTTTTTATTCATCGTACAACAATCGAAACAATCTATTTATCAGGTGATATTAGCCTCCGACGAGTCGCTCGTCCTAAGTGAAGCGCCGATACAGCAGTTGGTAGCCTATCAACAACCTGCGCAGAGCACCCAGACATATATTATTCAAAGCAGTGAAAACGATAGTGGTCAGCAATCAACTGCTGTAGCTCAATCGCCTGTTTACTATTCAACAGAAGTTCCTACTGAACAATTGATTCGTCATCAGCAAACTCAACAGCCACAGCATTTAAATCTATCACATCAAGTACACCAGGATACAACTCAACAAAGCATTATATTACAAAAAGCAATGAACACAACTCAACAAGCAGCAGCATCTCTAATTCAACAGCCCATGTCAAATCAAACAACAACCCATCAGCATGTAATCATGCAGCAAACACCGCATATAGTGCTTCAACAGCAGACTCCGCAACAGCAAAGCACCGGCCAGATAGTACTGAGACCTATGCATTCAGGTGGTATGAATCAGCCGCGGTACGTTTACCAGCAACAGCAGCCTCGAACAGTCGTTTACAATACGCAAGCACAAACAACGCTGCAAACGAATCAGCAACAACATATACAACACCAGCAAGTAGAATCGGCAACAAATCGAATAGGTGTGATGCAGCAACAACAGCAGCAATCGAGGCAACTCATCGTGTCCGGCCAGCCGCAATTGCAGGCGAATTTAATCTATCAATCGTCGCAGGCATCACATCAGCATATACAGCAGCCAATAATACAGCAGACCAAACGCCTGCCCGAAGCTGTTTCTCGTATTGTACGAACGCCACGAGCTGGTGCAGTGATTAGCCAAACACAAACACCTAAATTAACTCCCTTTCGCACCAATGGTCCTCGTTTTCATCCACCCGCTATGCAAATGGCAACTCAAACCGTTTTGCCCCAAACTCCGTCAACTACCCAGAGCACTACTGAAAACATGATTTCACCGAAAACAACAGTTGCTACCAAACAACCAAATCGTAGAACCAACTCTGGGAGAGGTCGAGCCAGCGCTTCCCCGCGAGCCGCACGTGGAGGTGGTGCGCGTGCGGCTAATGTTGGTCAAACATTTGCCCAGCAACAGCAGCCGACTCAACAAGCGCAGCAGCAATCACAAATCCAACAGCAACAAGTCCAGCAGCAGTCTCCAATACAGCAATTAACAACGACTCAACAACAACAACAAACGACTCCGCCCACGCAGCAGTTTACTCAAACGCGAAACATACAGTATCAGTCCAATCAGGGCTCGTCGAGCCAACCTGCCGCAATGCCGCCACCGAATCTGAGCCTTCCGGCTCTTATTCCCGCTGTCCCGCAACGAATTATCAACGCTGTTGGTGGTGCCGCTATGAATGTTCCGAAAGGGCTCGCAACATCGAGCCAAATAACCCAACGGGTGATATCAACCCAAACTACAAAACTTCAAACAGGAAATGTAAGCGCGCAGCCTGCTCAGCAGTTAGCTGCAAAATATCGCATACCGAAAGCGGCCGCTAACGCTAATCCCAATGGTAATCCTAGTTGTAATAATGATAAAAATGCAAGTGGAAAATTAAATTTAAATTTAGATTTGGAAGAAAGTATTCAAGCAGTTGTGGTTACAAAGGCAAACGAACAAAACACATCCACTCATACAATATCGTCATCCGAGTCATCAGCCCCGAAGACTTTTCAGACTACGTTGACAGCATACAACACTCTAGAGTCCGCTGATGACGAAAAAAAGTCGTTGAAAATAAATAACGGCCGAGTAATATCATTAACGGAGTTCAGGCGGCAACAGCAAAAGCAACAGCAATCACAAAACCAGCAACTGAACAAGCAACAACAGCCACAACCCCAGCTTCTGAACAAGCAGGCGCAAATAAATCGTGCGCCCATAACAACAGTGAGTAGGACAAGCAATACCAGCAACGTTAACCCAACGAATGCAGCTACTCAAAAGACTGTTGCCCAACCAGCCGCAGCAACTAGCGACGACGGCAAAAAAGTAATAAGGAGCCAATCACAAAACCAACACATTATTCACCCGATTTCTACCAACAAACTACAAAACCCCAGTGGCGATCCGCAAAAAAGTGCACGAATGTTGGTTGTTTTGAGCAACGGTGAGCAGCGTCTCATTACCTTTACTCTGCCGCGCGAAAGTTGCACAGTTCAGGAGCTGCTCGAGCAGGTTGGTGTACCGTTCACGCCAAAAACCAGCATCCAATGTGTTCCTAATCCCGGTGCATCTATCGACTATATTGTAACCGTGGGAATCACTATAAATGAATCTCCTACCGAATTGGCCACAGCTGCTGAAAACACTCTACAACTATCAAAGCAACAGCAAGAAGTGAACGCTCAACAAGTCGCTAGCGCCGATCAAAGCACTGCAAACTCAACTGTGCATGCTAGCACCCAAAATAATAATGCTACCGCCGAAAAGCAAACGGTGGAAACGCCGAAAGAAATCCCGGCTAAGATAATTCCTGGTTTCTTGGCTGTATGCACTCAATGTGGGTATACCGGGAGTGATTTTGCCAAATGTGAACGGTAAGTTGAATATATTTGAGACGTTTAGTATCAAAACTGGCTCGATCCAATTTGTTTGAAAATAGTTTATTTTGTGTTTTCTGAAGTCCATAACACCGGAAGTTGGTCAGAAAGCACACCAAAACAATATTGCATCGAAGTACTTTCAAATAACCCCTAACCCATTTACGTAAATTAAAATATCTAATTGTGAAGTGTTTTTCACGCCTCCTGTAAAATTTTTGAAAATGAATTGAGCTGATTTTGAAACCAAACGCCTTACTTTAGAATAATGATGTTATTAAAGAATTGTGGATTAGGAATTTCCATGTGTTTGTTTACTCTTTTAACAAATGCGACGTGCATGACTTTAACACGGGAACAGTTCATTTAAAAGTTATTTTTATTAGAAAACGGTCAAAATTGCGTAAAAAATCAGATACACAAATTCGATTCAATCAGACACTTCGAATGGTTTGAGTGTCTCATGTGTAAACTAGATTATTTCGAAAATTTCGAAGGCGAAAGTTTTTGAAGTTATGTTACAAAACACGATATCATTCGTTATTCTATAAAATACGTTTTGACAGCTTTCAAATTTGTAAGGCTACGGCTACCGTTGCCTCGATTCGGTGGAATAACTTAATCCTCGAATTAAATTGCAAACAAAACACATTTTGTAAGTATTTTCTTTGCTTCTTTCGACTTCCCTTACAAAATGATCATCAAGTTTTATACTCTCGTAAAAAAATACCTTTTTAATTTTTTCCCAATTGTGAGAGCAGTTAAATACGCGGTTTGTTAACTTTTTGGTGCATTTCTGTACACTAATATGTTTGGACCCTTCTCTAGTAAAATAAAAGTTGAAATAACATTGCTTTGTAGTTTTTCAACAATCAAAAAATGAAATGATAAATCTTACCTATTTATAAACTAAATACTAAACATTTTTGACCCAAAGTATATGCAATTCTGAAAAGTCCTCAAAATCAATCGTAGTTGGTTTCAAGCTAACCGAATTGAAGTAAGATAATTTTCAAACCCAATGATTATGCTGTTTTGTGTAAAATAATACGTCATATTAACATGTGCAGCTGCAAACGAGTCTTCACCGATGAACCGAAAAGGGTAGCAACCGCCAAAGGCGCCATGAAATCGGACGAGGAAAAGAAAAAGACTACTTGTCATGCAGAATTGTTGAATAGAGCTGCTGCAAAAGCTTCTATAGCTGTTGGTGCACCCACCCTCACGTCCATTCGTGGTGGTAAAGTGCTGATTACAGCAACAGCAGGACGCGGGCGTGGGCGAGGGGTGCCGCGAATCAAGCCCGCGGAAGTTGAACCAGTTATACTGACGCTGAGCAGCGACGATGATGGAGATGACGAGAAATCGAATAAGTCGATAAAGGTGAGTCTTTTGCTGAATATGAACACTGAAGCTAATGTGAATCGTCAATTTAGACCCCAGTTGCTGCTCCTAGCCCACCTGTACAGAAAGCACCGTTGCCATGTGAGCCAATAATAACGGAGAGCATGATATCACCTGCAAGTGAGTATTTTTATTGTTTTAGATGCATAATATTTGCTAGTAGGAGCTATGAATTAAATTTTTGATATAAACTAGAAGGTGGGGTGCAAAAGCAACAAAAAGTGGGGTAATAACGTTAGGTTTTCGTGAAAACGCCTTCCTTGCCAATCAAACCATGAATATTGTTTACAAGGTAACATTTATTAAGGCAGTTAATATTTAACTGCTAGGACACTTGTTACATAAGGTACAGAGAAGGTCTATAGAAGTGAAATTTGTCATATGTGTACACAAATCTCACCCGCCATTAGACTATATATATTCTTGTCTAGACGAGAGTTTGCATAAACTTTGCTGGTGGTAACTGAATTAGCTTACAAACGGTGTGACGACCACTTAAAGATTCCTAAGAAAATTTTGAGCAACGTTCGTATTGCTAAGAGTGGTAAGAGGCGATGATAGATATGCGATAGCGAACTGTAGCTGCATATAATTTAACAGTGTGTCGTTTTCGAGACTTCAGAATGGAAATAATTATTAATTCACATCGTAAAAGTACGAAATTTTATACTGTTACTAATTTCTTTAATACTTAGTACTGTTTTTATTCTTAAAATCTGTCTGTCATTATTTTTATTATCTTATTATTTTAAATTTCATTCATGGCTCCTCTTAGCTCAATAACATTGAGAAATGTTCTATCATTCCCGCAAACTCGATATACCACGATTTTCCATAGATTTTCTAAGGGATTTAAATCTCGACTAAAAGCTTCCCGCTCTTAAATTTAGATTTCACCTTCACTGAGTTATTTTTAAATCGTCTTCGAGCTAAGAAAGATTGCAATATATAGCTCAAATCAAGTTTTATCGAAAAAAAGCAGCAGCGACCCGACAAATTCCATTAGGGTGGTGGACTGGCCGGCGTGCTCACCCGATCTGAATCTCATTGTAAACATTTGGGGAATTCTTGTCAGACGGGTATATGCTGAAAATCGTCAGTATGAATCACTGGCGGAATTAAAAGCTGCTATTCTTGACGAATGGCGGAGACTTGACCCTGAATTGTTTAATAAATTAATCCAGTCCATGAAAACAAGGATTCTTGAAGTCATGAAATTCAAAAGAGGTCCTATTAATTATTAAGTTTAATTATCTTTGTTATTTATTTGAAGTTTTTTGAAATGAAGCTTTATTTTGTTCGAAACTTCATCTGGGTTATAAATATGAAACGCACCAAAAATGACGAATTTCCAAGAACTTTTCCGTATTAAATTTGGGGCAAAAATAATTTTAATGCGAAGATAATTTGAAATTGTTAGGTGGGTTATAAATATGAAACGGAGTATAGAACTAAGGATAACAAGAACAAGCCAGGGTGAAGCAATTTTCATACATATACAACACATGTTCACAAAAAGCGAACATTCGCGCACACTCACCCGTATCTGCCTAGCAATCTAGCAAGTCCACGTATACTATTTTGCTGCCATATAAAATGCTAGATAATTCATGCAAAATCTTTCATGGATGCTATAGCAAGATGACTACTTAGTATCAAACACGCCCACATTTTAACGCAGGCGCATTGTCGGAACTCCCTCAGCATGTCAAAACAAAATTGGCGACACTTATGCAATCCATATACGGCGCAACGCTGAAATGGACTGGATTAATTAGTTTACATAACTTGTTCAGCATGTTTGAATTTCAATCTAGACTTATCAAATTTTAACTTTATAGCAAATTCGATAAGTTTGGTTCCTGCTGAGTTTATCAATCATTCAAAATTTCGTTTCTACCGAATTTGATTTATTCCTTATCCATTACCCCTTATCAAACGTGTTTCATTTATGCCGCTGCGCGCTTTTGTCTACGAAGCAACAAAAAATATCGCAACGTGGCTGACTCTATTCAAAGTTAAGTGAACTCGATGGCTAGTACGTATAACGTCAATACAGCCAATCACAGATCCTCCATTTAGGATCTATCTCAATACAAGTGTCGAGACTAGTTTTAAAAAAATGTTCAAAGTTTGCACACGAATTTGACAACTTTTTCAAATCTTCCGTGTAAAACTTAGGGAGCTATATACGTTTATTATAATCGTCGACTGAGCTATTTTTTCTATAACACTTTGTACAACTTTGTAACGGGCATTGGCAATCAGAGCATTAGCAACTACAATCTAATCTCCCTTTATTTAAAGGACAATTTTTCCGGTTCCTGATACTTGTCATACAAATTAATATTCAATGTCCGGACACGGACAAACATTTCAATGCGTTTATTGTGATTTAACCTCTCTTAAACGGCCACCAAAAATAAATCACGATAAATGTTTTCATTAACGAGTGTGATTTAATTGCGTAAGGATCATTTGTGAATATTTTGACAACCTTCAATAACTCTTAGAAAACATTCAATAACACAAGGATTCAAAGTCGGGCTATGGCTGTTGTCTGTGATTTAAATTTAAAGAGTTTTCAACCTTCGTCGGGCTGGTTAGAAAAATATATAAGATGCCGCAAAATAAGCCTGCAATCAATTTCGGAAGAATCTGATGATGTCAACCCAGAGGATATGCAAGATTTTATGAGAAAATTGCCCTGTTTTCAAGGATGAAAATTGTGTGTATAACGCACACGAGACTAATATATTTTAAAGCATTGCTTGACTAAGCATTTGCACCTTCAATAGCGTAAATCGAAAATTAGCAAGAAGAAAGGTTGACGATCTTGCTTTAGGCGAATATGGCAGGGATACAAGAGCAGTCTTTAGTGATTGGAAAAGCAGCCAAATCTCAATCTTTCCAAAAAAAATGGATTTAATGTGCAAATGGCTAAAAACAACAATAAAATAAAACGATTGAATAAAAATGTGTTGCATTTTCTAGCCAATGCAGGGTGCCATCCAAAAAATGATCAATTCCAGTCTTTAGACCAAGGTGCTATGAGGAATGTTCAGTTCTATTATCGATTTATAATTTTAAATCACATCCTACTGAACATTCATGCATCCTCAACACAACTATCCAAGAAAGTTAATGTTCTGCATGCCGTACACTTTATAGATGCTGCTTAAGAAAATGTTACGTTCGCAACTATTTTAAACTGCTTTCGAAAAGCGGGTTTTGTGGAGCTGAATCATATCGAAATAGACGATAAGTATTACATTCCGTTAGCAGAATGGAAAACTACAAAAACAGCTGTGCGAAGAGCAACTTTCTTGTTTTTGACGAAAACATTTGCGTCAAGAGGGATGATCATCAGAAAAACCCCATATACGCAAATACGTTTTTCTAGTAAGTCGTTGAGAATCAACAAGCGAACCTTAATTACAAATAATTTTTTAAAGAAAGTTTGCAATATCCTGATGAATAGTTATTTACACACACACGATTAATGCAACCAAATTTATTATCTTTGTGTGAAATCTTCAAAAGATACCGAGTCGTTCCTTCTTCTCGTCTTGTCGGGCTTTTACCGACTAAAACCACCTTCTCCAAGCCTCTCTCTCTATCACTCTTCTCTTGTACCTTCCGTGTGCAATATCCTTATTCACTTTTTGTATGTTTGCTTAGTACTTCTCACGCGATGAATATCGGTATAAGGGATAGTGCTGGATTCGCACTAATTTTTTTCCATCATTAATTTGAGTGTAAACGTCTGATTTTACAAATAAATCCATTCGGTATGGCTGTCTAAGCCTTGAGCTTTAGTAAATATTGGTATTCCTAGTTTTCCTTTTCAAGTAGATGTTTCCTTATTGCTATTTTCAAAGATGATACCTTGTTTATTTCCTTTAATTCATTTGGCAAAATAAAACTACCGGCACCCTTACTTGAATCCCTCCTAAGTCGTATTGTCCCAGCAAATTTAATTAATATATTATCCACGTTTCTCATATTATAGTAATTTTTCCCCAAATTGCTATTTAGTTTGATTGCTTTTTCTTGATCGTATTGTAAATTTTTATGTATGAATTCCTTTTTCCATGCACGTCAACCCATTCAGGTTGAGTTCTTGGGCTTTTTTTGTACACTTTGGCCGTGGGAGTCAGTCTTCGTAGGTTGTAGCTAATCTTATATGCCTTGATGATGATTCTTGCTATGCCCATTATGTTATTTTTGTCGTTTGATTTCATATTAAAAGTTCATATGCAGTTCTCGGAACTATGTGTGCCATAGTGATTTGGACTTTAGCGTGGTTAGGAAAGTACCGGAAACGATGTAGAAGACCAACAATAGCTGCGAGTTTTTTTCTCAATTCATTAATATGTGCTGTCCATGAGAGTTTTTTGTCTATTGTAAAACCCAGGTGTTTTGTTTGCTCAACTCTTTTTAAGATATTACAGTTGATTTTTATCAATGGTTCACTATCCGTTTTTTTTGTTTATAGATAATGTATTTTTTCTTGTTCGTGTTCTTGGTTAATCTAAATTTAGTCTAAACCTTGAGAATAAAAACATTTTCATTTTTTGCTTCTCTACTGTAAATTTTTTTCGTCGTTGAGAGGTGGAAATCTACAAAAGATACCGATTTGCTTCTGCTTCTAGGCATGCCGGATTTTTACCGACTAGAACCACCTCCGCCTTCTCCAAACCTCTCACTCCATCGCTCATTTCTAGCACTGTCCGTGTGCAATGTATTCCCTGAATGCTTGTTTATTTAGTAATTAGTACTTCCTAGACGATGTACATCGGTATAAAGGATAGTACCAGTATCTCAACAATTTTTATTCAATAGAGTTCAATATTTCCAATTTTGTTCATCTTTGTAGAATAAACCTTGGCGTTTTTAATTATTATATTGTTATTGATATTGATCCCCCAAACAAACAAAAATTATCTGAACCATCCGTGGCGGTCAAATTGGTTGTTGATATTTTAAGAGTATTCTTTAGACACGCTTCTAATTATGAAAACCGAATAATCCCAAAATAACCCGCTTTCTTGTCAAGTGCAATCAACTATGTCTAATAAATCCCAGCAAAATCAACACACTTTTGATAATCGAACGGGTCACCTGAAGATTCAACCGATTTCATAAGGGAAATTTTCCACATGGCACTACCACAACGTGAATTTTTAACAGAACCAACTTCAGATTGAACTGCCATTCCAATCGGTTCCATATTGGAAAGTGTACATGTCGTATTTGCTCGCTATCTATTTGTATCGCTATGAAAGCAAAAGGCTAACGTTTATCAACTTCGCGGGAAGTTAGTGTATAGTAAAGCAATTATTAACTCGTCCCGCGAGTTTTGCACATTGAGTTCCACAGTTCTGTACGCCTTCGCCCAACACTTGCTGAGGAATGGAGGAGTGGAGTGGAGGTTAGTTGTCTGTCATATTGTCCAACAACTAACTTTTGTAGGAACGCATCGTCCGACCGGGGAAGCGGTAACGAGTGTTCCGCTTGTCTCCTTGATCCGAATTATCTTAGTGCTGAATGCAACCCATTCAGTATGAATAAGCAAAGAATGTTTTTGATAAAGAAATCGGAACTAAGATTTCGTACTAGCATTTCGAATGTAAACACGGTGTGTGTGTGCTGGCAAAAATGGAATAAAACAAAATTTACTGTTGAAAAAGCTGATGTATTGTAGAATAAAATGATTCGAATGGAAGAATACTCGAATTTGCGATGCACAAACATTTGTCAAAAACAAATATAACTACTAGCTTCGATCCATTTGTGAGCGAAAGTTCCTTTTCTGAAAATTTGCAGGGATTCAGTGTCTTTTGGTGTATGAAATTAAGGTCTTTAATATGTTACGCCCACCTTTCTTTTTTTTGGATGGCCCCGTAACTCATTTATATTGTGTTTGATTTTTTTGAATTGTTTGGAAGTAAATATCTTGCAATTTGTTCCAGGAAGTCTCAGCACGACCATAATCGTCATTTACTTATCGTAACTTTTTTCTTAATCAGAACAAATAACGGCTAACATCATTGCGGTGAAATCATGTAGAACGTCGTGTCCGGCAACGTGTTGACTCTATAACTTTTTTTTTTTTCAACGTTGGGAGGTGGAAATCTTCAAAAGATACCGATCAGCTCCTGCCTCTCGGCATGCCGGATTTTTACCGACTAAAACCACCTCCGTCTCCTTCAATCACTCTCTCCATCAAATTTTCAGTAATTTTCCGTAGTTAAATTTCAGTACATAGTACTTCCCAGACGATAAGAAATCGGTATAAGGGAACACGATGCAAAATCAAATTTCAAAGAGGAATATAAAAGTGATAGTAGTAGAACATAGGTTACTACTACGAATAACCAGTGACGGTTGAAAGTACTTAAATAAAAATATATCTTCATTCTATACTACATGTGCTGTATAGAAATTCATTCCCCAATTCTAAACTAACCTATCGATAAAAGAGAAAGAACGGTGCCCAGAAATATTGAAGTAGAATTTGCTGTGCGGTACTTGAGACCATTGGATAATATTTTTCCCAATGGCGCAAATGCCTCTGCTGTTATCAGCTCACCTCCACGCCTAGAAATGTGGGCTGTCCGAAGACTGGAGAAAGCAAATTAACGGGTGGAAATAGAGTGGCAGGACTGATAATTTGTTAAGAGTTTTATACTAGAGGATAGGTATTTTATAATAAATTAATAATAGATAAGTTTGTGCATCTGGACTAAGCGCATTGAAACTATTCTTCCATTGTATCATTTTTACTCCTAAAAAATGACGTTTACCAAAATTATAGAAGCATAAAATACACAATCAAAAAAGTATTAATTATATTTGACCACATTTATTATCAATCAATCTGTTTTTTCATTCGAAATGCAACATCGAAAAATATATCTCAATAAGTTTATTATCATCTAAATGAACCGTATGGTCAAATACACCATATTCCACTTCACAATGCAGATTGTTGGTGCATGAAAGCTACACGAATGCTAAAAACAACAAATAAAAGCAAGTGTTTTTAAATCAGATTAATTAAAAATGGAGAATGGATCATATATATATCTGGAAGGAGTAAAATACACAAAAGAAGAGTTTCGTAGGCTTTGGCTTTCGGATGTCCACCAAAGTCACTCAGATATTCTGGAATTGTCGGACACAGACGAAATCAATTTGGACGACATTCGAAGCCGTAAACCTTTAAAAAATACAAATTCAGAAAATCTACTTTCCGACGACGAGGTAGTTTTTCTGGAAGAAGCAAAACTCAACAAATTTGATGATGAGGAAAAAACACCTACCGGTGAGTTTTCTATGATTTATTGCATTGGGAGATCAAAATCGAAAGACGATGTAAATTAATCAAAAGGGAATGGTTGAAGCAAGGCTAAAACATACAGTGGTGGACACATAATTAGGCCACTTTAACACAAGACACTTTAAACCCCCAAATACAGCGCTGATCTTCTACTTTCTATCAAAAGTATGCAAGTTGGCATTTATTCGTTAAATTCCTGGAATTTTACTGTAATATTCCAGTGCTCTTGAAACAGCTTTGATTATTGGTAGTTAGCAATAGTTTAAGAGTAGAGCTATTTGCAGATGGACAACTAAATAGGCCAGTGCAATTATATTTGTTAATATCAATTTATTATTACACAATTGGTTTGGTTTATTTATTTAAATGGAATTTAGTACCGAATTGTAAAATAATTTTGATTCTAACATTTAAAAAACATGGGAAGAAATGCACACTGTTCTAAATTGGAACGAGCAATATTTGTGGAGATGAAAAACGAAGGTTTTAATATTTCAGGCATCGCGAAGCATTTAAATTGTTCCAGGCATATCGTAAGGAATGCACTTGAGCATCACAAAAAAAGAAGGAACCGTAGAAGACAAGGCAAGACCTCCTAGGCCTCAAAAAACATCTCAATGTGAAAATAAAATCATTACGCGTCCAAGCAAAAAGGAGCCATTTTCATTCTCTAGGGATATCCAACGGAAAATAAAAGTAGAATTGAAGTATCCTCCAGAACAGTGAGACGTAGATTACAAAATGTTAGACTACATGGTTGTGTTGCGGGAAAGCGACCTTCAGTAACTGCAAAGAACAGAAGACGTCGGTTGCTGTTTGCCAGAACTCACCCTAACAAACCGCTCCATTTTTGGAGAAAAAAATCGTCTAGAGCGATGAGAGCAAATTTAACAGAATCTGATCAGATGGCAAAATATATGTCAAACGTCCGAAAGGTGAAGCAAACAATCCTCTTTACACTATCAAAACAATTAAGCACTGTGGAGCTCTTAAATGATGTGGGCGCTATGTCCTGACATGGTGTTGGATCTTTAGTAAGGATCAATGGGATAATGGATAGTGCAATGTACAAAAGTATTTTAGAAAATCACCTTGAACGTTATACTGATGAATATTGGCCGGTTACATGGATCTATTCAAAGCATAAATCCCGCTTAAATTACTAAGTGGATGCAATGGATAAAAAACCAAAAAAATAATATTTTGGATTGGCCAGCGCAAAGCCCACATTTAAATCCTTTAGAGAATTTGTGACAAATAGTAAAAAAGGAAGTTGGAAAGAACAACCATAGAAATTTGAACAATTTGTGGCAAACGGTTAAAGAAGCATGGCAACATATTCCGAGCAGTATGTGCAAGAAGCTTGTGAAAAGTATGCCAAGACGATGCGCTGCTGTAATCAAGAACAATGGATACCCAACAAAATATTGATCGTTTTTTTAAGTAAAGTTTTTAATTTTTTTTCATATGAAAATTTAAAGTGTCCTATTTATGTAACCATGTTAATTTCGACTTTATTACTTGAATTACTATTTTATTGCATTTATGTTTATATTGAAATAAAATAAAAGTAGTTATTTTAATTTGATTAATGTAGTTTTAGTGAAACAACATTAACTTTAATTAAGCGAAAGCGGCCTATTTATGTATCCATCATTGTACCTGACTGTTTAATGGTGACCATTCTTAACATTCTATGAAATAAACTAAGATTCATCTCGGCATTAGTTATTTAACAATATTAGTACGGGAGTCAAACGACCATCAGGGAGAACGTTTTACTACACTATTGAATCATAGCGAAATAATATGTACATGTTAGTAATCTTGCGCTTTGAGCTGATATGCTCGTATGAATTACTCAACAACAATTAGAATAAATATCAATGCAGATGCTTTTACTTCAAACATATCCTTTCTTTAAGATTTCCGATCGAAAATGAACACGATTATGCATATTCAAGCTATTTTGTAAGAGTTTAAGCGTATAAACTTTCTTTTCTTCATCCGAAATGAATCGTTCGCCCGATTTGTTTGAAATCGAAAACAGTTTCGATGAAAATTATGACTTAAAATTACAATTTATTACTGTTATTGAGTGCACACTTTTCAAATTGCAGACATGGAGCGCGAAGACGTAGCGAACGTCACGAATTGTACAGACCAATTGCATACATCGATCACATGTAAAATCATTAGATTTGGCACGTATCGATATGATCCTAAAGAAAAGGTGAGTCATTCAATCCACGTACCCGAGAAAAAAAAATCATTTCAATCGAATTTTCCTCCTTGCAGGTGTTAATATCATCAAAAGGCATCAAAATAGTTGCACCAAGTTGCAAAAATCCTCAAGATTCAGTTGTGTTGAACATACAAATGCGTGAAATCGTGAAAATCGTGGCGCATTTGTCGAAATCTTTGAATATTTTATTTTTATATACTCTGTCCGTATGTGGAGTGTACATAAGGGAAAGTTTGGAGATGAAACCTAAAAGTTTAGACAGTAAGTTCGATAGTTTTAGATGAAAAGTATTCCTATTAATTTATGTCAATATAACAGCACCGTACTATAACCCGACTGATCGGTCTGAACCTTACAAGCGCATAGTACTGCAAATAGAAACAATATCAGAAGAAGCCAAATCTGTGATAAGATCAATTTTTTCGAAGGCAATGCTGGAAGAGATCCAATGTAGTGAGGCTAACGAACTGCTGGTGCGATCGTGCCTGAAAGACAAATACATTAAACATGATCTAAGGTGAGACAGTCAGAAATCAATGTGTTAATATTATTTATCGCTTTTTCGTATTTTAGCGCGTGTAATAGGTCAGAAACGGAAAACATACGTCAGATTTTAATTTATCCACCTGGTAAAGGTGGTATACCGATAAACACTGAAGACTATATGTGCTTGGCAGTTGATCAATATTTGAATGATGTCATCATAGATTTCTTTTTGAAATATCTTCACACAAATGTACTTGACGACGAGCAGAAGCAGAAAACTCACATTTTTAGCTCATTTTTTTACAATCGGCTGACAACCATGACAACACGCCAACGGCACAATGAAAAGGATGTTAAGTTGTCTGCATCGCAGAAGCGACATGCTCGAGTGAAAAGCTGGACAAAAAATGTTAATTTATTCGAAAAGGACTTCATCATTATACCAATAAACGAGCAATCTCATTGGTTTTTAGCGATAATTTGCTTCGCTCGTCTGCAGGGTCCTGTTACGTACGATACTCATGAACCAGTGGTCAATCAGCCTACGGTGAAGAAAAAAAGTAAGTACCAAATTGTATGGAATGCGTCGGAAGCAGCTGTTGCTAACATGATTTTCCAATTTAGAACCAGCTGTTGAGCGGAAAGTTTCACTGCAAATAGGAAACACAACAATTACACCATTATCGAAGCGGGAACTCGATTCTGTATGTTTGGCCGATGATTCGTTAAGTGAGCGTGACGAAGCCGAAGGCGATGAAAGTGACTTGGCATCGGATGAAAGTGATAGTGAAGCGCAAAACGGTAGTAGTAATAGCATAGCTCCAAATCCTGCTGATAAAGGACATCGGCCCATTAAACAACCCTTAATATTAATCTTTGATTCGCTGGCGGGCGCCTCGCGAAGTCGAGTGGTGGCCACTTTGCGTGATTACCTAACTTGTGAATATCGGGCGAAAATCAAAGAAGATTCTGCTCATATTTTCAATAAATTTAATATGCCCGGGCACTGCGTTAAAGTTCCGCAACAAAATAACTTCACAGACTGTGGTTTATACGTGCTGCAATATGTGGAACAGTTTTTTAAAGATTCTATTAAAGATTATAAGTTGCCCATAAAACAGTTGGTCAATTGGTTTGAAACAATAGTGGTAACCAGAAAACGCGAGGACATATCGAATTTACTTAAAGAACTCGTCGAGAAGTACAATCCGGATAGGTTGCCACTGCCGGAGATAGTGTTTCCTACATTAAATGGTAAGCTGATTGAACCCGAACTGACGGATGAACAAGCGGAATTCGAAGAGGAAGAAATGGATGAAGAGGGCGAAGAAGAGGTAGGTGGAGTAAGTTTTCAACAGACAGATTTTCAAAAGAAATTAATTTCCTGCAAGTTCTTTCCATAATCTATTTCCAAGATAGTTTCAAAATTGTTTAGACGACCAAATTGCTTCCTTATTACATATTTGATTTTGATTTTTAAAATGAATCACTTCATTCTAGTAAACGTACACCGGTTAAAATTGGTATTTTCTGATTTGATATCGTTTAAAATGCAGTATTTTTTGTTTGAATCGAGAGAGTCTCGAACTTAGAGACTGAAAAAATATAGTTTGTTGTAACCGAACTTCGTAGTAAATAAAGCATGCATTTCATTTATTTTATATTAGACACGAACATAAAGATTAATCGATTTTTTTCCATGCACACTTATAAAGAAAACAAACACTTTCATCCAATTTATCAATATGTTTTAATGGCATCCAGTTAAGGAACTCGGTAATTCGCGTCTGTTTAGCTTGTAAAAATTCTGTTATTGTAAAGTTGTCCAAATTATCTTGTGAAAGATCGATATTATGCATAACATCTGCTATACTGAGAATCATCATTGTCTATGTTAGAAACATGTATAATAGAGTATATAATAGCTTCGTCACAAAGCTCGTCAATAGTTATGGCTTTATCGACAAAATGGGCAAAACCATAAGCTAGGCGATTGTTTTAAATGAACAATCACTTTATCCTTGTTGCATTTCAAACCACAGACTCGATCACTACACGTTAAAAGTTTTCTTTTTTAGAGAATTGTAAGGAAAATACAGTAAGACTGCATCATCCGTATATAGTATTTATAGATACATCTACTTACAAAAAATCCAAAAACATATAATCGATTTCTTGAAACGATCAAAGTCTTTTGATCCCTTAAGTGAATCTCTCGGCTACTGGAGAACAAATGATTTTCTGTTCAAGCACAACAATCGATTGGATATCGCGAGGTTGCACTCTGAATCGGGAGATCGAGACAGTCGGATGAAAGATTGTCGGACACGTGAATAGGATTTTGAAATTGAAAAGTACAATTCCAGCTCAGCCTGAATTTTCTTTTTCTTGAAATATTCTCAGGATAGGAGAGACATTAGTGACTTCAGATAAACAATCCTAACTTTTGGAATAGCTCGAACTTGGGTGAACGCTGCAATGAATAATAAACGGAAAGCAAAATGTGACGCGGTCACGAATGCGTTCGTGAAGAGATTTACAAATTTTACCAATTCGCGTTCGTACTCTCATTCTTTCAATTATTTATCGTTTTTTTCAAGAACACCAAAAGAATTACGCGCCACGAACAAAATTGTTAGCATTTGAATATAATAAAGAACCGGGACGTACGGGAGGAAATTACTCAAAAAAGGAATGCAAATCCAGAGGAAAGTAAAAAGACTGTTTGAGAATTCTGAATAACTATAATAGATTACTGTATAAATCCCCTGTTGCTAGGAATCGAAGGATTAACACTATTATATTTATCTTCTCAGCATTTTTTAGTCTATTTTCTCCAATTTTTTTTTCAGTAAAAATTCAAAATAAGAATGTATCATTTAATAGATCAAAAACAAACTGCTGTGCTGCTTTCCTTAGTCGGGATATTTATTATTATATTTTTCGTAGATATGTATTTCGCATACCAGTTGTGCCCTTCTTCAGTACTCCGCATTAGTAGTGTAATGTAAATATCACGTCTAAGGAAAGCAGCACATCAGTTTGTTTTTGATCTATTGGATAAGGCCTGGAAAACATCGACGACAAAAATAGTTTTGAATGTATCATCCTTATGAAATGTTTGTAGTGTTCACTTACAGCTTATTATTATTTATTTATTCGGTCAATAAACTGCCAACATTTTTTTTTATTTATTTGTGTATATAAATGTGTATGCCAGCGTCTTCTTGATTTTATTTGTTTCTCTATCGCAACTAACGAATAATGAATAAAAATGTTTGCCGCTACAGATTTTTTAGTTGTCCACGAAAAACTATGTGAAAAACGCAAACCTTTTCCATTTGTTGTTCCGTTTCGCGAAATTAATGTCCGTTATCAGCTCTGCTCGCCGTCCCGTACGGTTCGTTGTACACCGCAATTTCAAGTATGTACGAAGCAACAGAATGGTGTCCTGCTATGTTCTTGCCTCCTTACGGTCTAATATTTACCGATCCGGGGCATGACTAAAAGCAGTGCAAATTAGAAAAAATAAACGCCAAAAATTTAAATTTCCTAATTATCGATATAGCTCGAGTTCTGTAGTTTTCCGAAGGAATAACGAACAATATCCATCCATACGCTCCACATGGCCAGCCCACTGAAGTCGTAGCAGTTTCGTCAGAATCGATACCGGTGGCTCGTCATAAAGAGCGTACAACTCATGGTTGTACCGGATTCGCCAGTCCGGTCCGTCCTTCACGGGCCCCAGAATACGTCTCGAAATGCGGCGTTCGAAGACGTCAATCCTTTTTTCTGAGGCTTGAGTCAAAGTCCATGTTATACGGACAATAGATATGGTGGTTGAGAATCGACCGCTATCACGATTGAGAATCAGGTAATAAAATAGGGCGAAGACTAGCGGAAACGAACCGATTGTATGTCCGCCGTAATGAGCTCGCCTGTCAGCAATCACGAAAGAACGAGACTTAACGTTCATTATAACATTTGCTATAAAAATAAAAATAAAAAAAAGGAAACAGTTTGGTCGGCTTTATAATTTAAAACATGATTTTTTTCATTTTTTCCCCTGTATGCCAAAATAATGTTTGTATGTTGCGCATATTTGAATGCTATCTGAGCATTGTAAAGTAGGTAATTCTTGTAATGTAATGATTCTGGCTTATACTTCATTCTTCGAGGCATCGTTCTTCGAAAATTCATATTTTGGTTTAATATAGAAAATTCAAAAGTAAACGCAGATTTGCACTTACACTCTGTGGTTACGGCTAGTCAGGATAATGGAGAAATAGACATTTTCAAAAACAAATATTTTCATTTGTTGTTCAAAGTTTTTTTTAACTAAAAAACTATAATAGATTACTGTATAAATCCCCTGGTATAATCAAGCTTATACACTATGTAGCTTTCACGAAAATTTCAAATGAAAATATTGTAGACTAATTTGTCAGCTCGATTATAACATTTGCGTTGACCACCAGTACTACTAAGCGGTTAAAAGGAGTGTTTGCTTCCTCTTAAAATTGATAAGTCGCCTTTCAGATGCTGCCATTCTGCTCAATGGAAAACTAGAAATGAAAAAAATATCACTAAAGCACTAGTTGAATTATTAAACTAATAAAATCCTTATTGTTTCATTGGTTTTGGATAAGCGATCTAAAATCACTGATGATCACTGCGGAGTACAACTTTCAAGTGGAGCCAACATTCGAAGTAATATTTTTATTTGAAACTAGCTGCCCGGACAGACTTCGTTCTGTCAAAAGTTATTGGTCTGTCGCAGTCCAATAGAAAAAATTAATTTTATTAATTAAAAATTATTTTTTTTTAATTTTTTTTTAAAATTTTTCTCTCCGTAAGAACCATCCTTGTGCTTTAAGGAAAATATATTTTAAAAAAAAGTCGAATCGGTCGAGGCGTTCTCGAGTTTTGCGCTTAGCAACACATTTCGCGATTCATTTTTATTTATATAGATTTTCTTGAAAAATAGTTGTGATCTTGTGTAAAAACAAATATACCGTGCCACGGTTCCTAAAATTCTTTGAAATCCTCTATTTTTCACGCCTCTGACTAGCCCTAAACCCTTCATCCAAGAGATTTGCTGACTAATCAAGAAATCATATTTACTTCGATTTAAACCCGTCTATTGCAAACGATGAAACGACTGGAAGCATTAAAGTGTATGAACACTTCTTCAAGGAATGCAACGTACTTCTTGCTATTCATTGATTGCGATCGATCAAATTGATGTTTTATCATAATACGAACATGCAAAAGGATCCAGTTCACCTAAATTGAACTTCTCATCGAAAAATATTATATTTTTCCACACTTTTCCGAAGATTACGTACTTTTCAGCAAACCCAAGTCTTTTTGTTCAGTAAAAATGCATTATTCTTGGTTTTTTCTATTTTATTCTCGATTTGAATCGTTTTAAATCTGCTAAATTTGCTGAACTCCTGGAGCAAATGGTCAGCTTTCTATCATTTCTTTTTTCTGGTGCCGTGACTCTTGTTAAGTCATGCAAGCCAACTTTGTTCCCTTTCCGATATTGTAAAATTCTCTTTCAATCGATAATTTTTCCATAAATTTCTTTGCTTTTTTAATAAAACGCAGCTGATTTGCAGATCTTCCCGATTTGAAAGGAATTGCTTCTTGAAAGGAAAGATTTTTCCTTATTCTTCGATCGTATTCGTTGTTTCGTTGCTTGCATGTTGCTTCTTTAGACTTGCTAATATAACTTTGTTTCCCGACTGCTACTTTGAACAAAAAAATGCTAGCTTGCATTCAACTTTTTTTGTAAATCACGGAAAATTGAGTCAATTCGATTGAATTAATGATTGCAAATCGAGCGTGAGTCATTTTTTGCCCAAAAAAATTACTAGCACTGAAATCTTGTTCCACAATAGTGATCATACCATTCGGATGCAAAAAGGTACTAATATGAATGCTGAAAATATAAGTGTTTTTATTTGATGTCGAAAGCAGAGTCTGGAAAGTGCAATAAAATTATAATTATTCAGTTTGTGACATTTGCCTCAAAATTTGTTTGTTTGATTCATGCTCTTTTTGCACTAGGCAATCCACTTGAACTTCGTGCTTTAATCTATAATGCATCTATAGATGCATGCAGATATAAATTACAAGTCATTGCTCTGCCGTGGGGAAATCGATTATGCAACAGGATTCATTTAAACAAAAAAAAATATGTGTGTCTAATTGAATTTCGTTCATTGTAATTAGAAAATTCGTCAATTTTGCCATGGAATTTTTACAACATAAACTTACCAGTATCTTGTCGACACATGTTTTTCTTTGTTCCAATTCATATTTATAAATTACATCCAGTTCAGCGAAACATCAAAAATGGATGATTAGGTTAAGTACTGGGTTGGTTAGTTGGTTGTAGTGGCAGCCTCCTTTATCCAAAGATGGCTCACAAAAGATTGAGACGGCACTAGAACCTAGCTGCTGGGTAAAGAGAACCATTTAGATTCTCGTATGAAGCCGGCTATGCAGCTAATATTTAAATCAGATAGTTCCGTTAGGCTGTCCAGAAAGGGTGAACCTAAGGTTTGCATGCGTTTCCTGGATAGTGCTGGGCATTCACACAGAAAGTGTTGGATTGTTTCTTCCTCGTCTTTCGATCTGCAACTTCGGCAGAAATCGTTGAAAGGAACACCCAATCCTTCTGCGTGTCTGCCAATCAGACAGTGCCCCGTCAGTACGGATACGGTGGAACTCAAGGTTTCGCGGATCGTGTTAAGGAGCTGCTTGGTGCGTTTGGAGCACAGTGCGTGCCAAGTTTGCCTGGTTGTGTTACAGGTTTCTTCGAGCAGCCAGACCCTATTCGCAGCCTCCACGTAGTACTACTTAAATCCTAGCTTTATGGAGATTAGAGGTGGGCCGGCTTGGGGAGTAAGTGTATACTCCTGAAGCTCGGTGCCAGCTCTCGCTAGGGCATCTGCTTCGCAGTTTCCGAGTATATCACTATGCCCCAGTACCCAGCAAAGAATCACTTCACAGTGAAGCAACATCACGTTCAGTTGTGAGCAGCATTCCATTACAATTTAAGATGAGGTATGCACGCTGGATAGTGATTGGCTGCTTGACTGTCAGATGTTTAAATTTCTTATGTACATTTTCTGATTTCTCAGCTAGTCTATTGTCTTGTAAATTGCAATGACCTCTGCCTGAAAGACACTGCAGTGGTCTGGTAATCGGAAGAATAGTTTCAGGCCTAGCTGTTCTGAGAACACGCCACAGCTAATTCTTCCACCCATTTTTGATCCATAAGTGTAGATGTCGACCGATTTTTGTATCCCATTTCTTTCTGCTGTCCTACAAGCTTCTTCAAGTAGCCAGGCATGTTAAAAACTAAGTTAGGTTGCATCTCTGTTTCGTATTACATGCCTGTATCATAGCGATAACACTTCCAGCCAAGAATAATAATTATTTTGATTGCCACAACTCTGGTCTGTTGTCGATTGGCCAAGTGAAAATTCCCCAGTCGTTGTTCAATTATTTTCACCAGAACATTCTAGAAGGTACAGAACGATGAAATGACTTTGTAATTGACACAGCTTGCCTCCTTTCTTGTGTATAATGCATATTAAGCTTCGATGCCAATCGTCCGATACATTTTCTTCAGCTCACATTTTGTATGGTAATTTGTTGGAAAAGATATGTCAATTGCAGTCCTCTTTTTTGAAGAAGCGTTGCTGGTAAACCGTCCTCCAAGAGCTTTATTTGGTATTTACAGTGGTAGGGTTCCTTTTACCTTTTTGGCGGATAAGCCTAATAAATGATGATAAACTCAAGTTAAGTATGAATTCACCAAGTCACTATAATCTTTGATAGAAAATGATAAATAGTACCCCAAACAGTAGCAGCATTCATCCTAAGTTGTTCCGAATCAAGTGATCATCAATAATATCAAGACAGGAGTATAAAATTGGCATCTGTCCAGTATACAGAAACAACCATATAATTCAGTTGCGCACAGCAGGCTTCCTAAACGATCCTTAGGTTTGTTCGACAGTTAACTCCAACATCGACCAATTAACATGCGTGAAATAATCTTAAATGAATGTCTGCTGCGAATTCTTTTGCCTGTTGCCCTATTAGTATAGTTTATACCTCAGTTGGAAGGATTTACGATAGTTTTTTTTCAACGTTGGGAGGTGGAAATCTTCAAAAGATACCGATCAGCTCCTGTCTCTCGGCTAAATTGAAATAGTCCAATAAGCCCACTCTTTATTTTCTTCACATGCAACGGTTTTAATTTGCGCCCGTCCTTAATGACCGCATCAGCAGCCATTTGTAGAAGATCCTGGGAAGTAGTTCCCCTTTGTGTTTTCCTCTTGTATGTTCTCATTCTATCGAACAACACAATATAGGGTCTAAAAGGTTAGCACAATTGACCCCAATTGAAAGGCACTTTTCAAATACATTTACATTTTATCATATGCTTAAAAAACATTCTGTCCAAAACGTTAAAATTGCATAGATTAATATTTAGGGGTAAATTACAAACAGATTAGTAAAACTTTTATATCCGTGCTACCAAAACTGCTTACTTGAGACCAAAAAGTATGCACGAAAAAATATTTACTCACTTAATGCTGAAGGAACACTGCACACACTGCCACTAGGACCGCGTCTCTGGCGCAACTCAAATAGCCGCCGCACATGTGCTGGAGTGCCAGAGTGCCGGACACAATACGAGCATATTGTTATCTCTTTTCGTTGTTTCGATATTTGCATCGGAACAATTTACCCCCTGCACTTTCAGCCCCACTCTCCCCTACTAAACACAATAGACGGGATCAAATCGATCCCGAAATAAGTAATTGTTGTTCAAATCATAAAAAAGTAGTGTATCGAAATATAAAAATGTTTCTAAGTTAATTTGAGGGACACAATTTAATTGGCAACTCAGATTATTCATCGCTTTTCGAGGAGGTGGTTTGAATTGACGTTTTTTTTTGTAATATTTGAAGCTCGAATTTTTTGAAAATGGAAATAGATATGAACTTTTCAACCCTTCCAATCGTTAAATCCCTTGATGCATGTATTTAAGCTAAGCTAACTTTCATCTCATTTATTTCCAGGACGAGGAAGAGCTCGATTCGCTTGCAGACGGCGAAAATGATGGTGAATCACCAATGAAACGTAACGGTGAAAAACGAACTATTACACTCACACCGAATACCACCACAATAACGCTTAAACGGCCGCTCGACATCGAGTTGAGTCGAAGTCAGGATCCGATGGCTCGAAAAACAGCCCGGCTAAGCGAGCCCAACTAGATGAAGAAGAAAAATGTTTATAAGTTTTATTTTAATTTTTACGGGAATTTGAAAATGTGACGTGATAAACACCAGATAGACAGCAAAAAAGGACATTCTAAGTTCCAATATATTTATAATGAGTAAGAACGTTAAACCCACTACCCATAAGATATGATATAGTCGTAATTACATTTAAATTGAAGAACGAATGGAGAAATAAAATCTAAACTTAGATTTTTTTAATATTTAAGAAACACTTCATTCTTTCAAGTTTGGAAAAGGAGATTTATTTGATTGCGTTCTCGCGCGAATTGGGTCTATTTTGGAAGCTGGAGTTAATGGGCTGCACGTCGCGCAGCGATCGACGGAAATCGTGTTGGAATTAGTTATCAACCTTTCCACTAGACGCTCGCACCAATGCATCATGCCCATTCGCTTAATCATGGATGCAAACCGAACTCTATTGGCACAATCACCTGTTGCGCATTGTTTATGTTTTTAATGTCGATGTATTGAACGCCATGTAGAAATGAAATCTCTGAAATGCCAATCGGCTGACATATTCACAAATTGACTCCATTGCGCATACATACATGTCTTGTACTACTACATGAAATCCAAATAAATAACCAATTATTTGTTTAAAATCATTGATTTGATAATTCCGTTGTGTATAATTGATTTTTTATATGATATGTTGGGTAATAATCGGCGCGTTATTTTAGTTTCGGGTTAAGATGCCATGTACCGGTGACAAGGCATGCCTACATGGTAGAATGTTAGGTTAGAATAAGCAAAGTGCCGATTTGATTTTCAATGGCTTGTTTTGAATATGTATGCATTCGATGAATTAAATAAAGCTAATGGATGTGTAAGCCGTGTGTATGTATTCTCGTTTGCACATGCTTGATTGTGCAATCTTACAATTCGTAGAGTACATGGTGGAACTGTGGTGTAAACAAAATGACGATTTGGCATATATGCTACGCACACATGCATATAATCGTGATGCCAGCCGCCTTGACCTAATTAAAAAACTTATAGCTGATGCACAGGTAATTGGACACGTACATGGAGCGTACGTTCAATGATACAGTACAAATTCACCATATCTTAAATTCTTCCGCAAAACCGTTTCAAAACTTTATTAATTTCAAATCTCTTAGCTCACGAAATTATTGTCGATATTACTGTCAATGCTTGTAGTCATTGTAAATTAATTTTTTGTATTGAGTTTTGACTGATTTCAGAAAACTTATTATCTGTATTTGATTGTTTAGTTTTTGATTTGCTAAAATCAATGAGTGAATTTTTGTTTATATAGTGTAAAAACGGTATAGAAATTTTATATGGTATATTTTAATATAATATTTTAAAAAACAGGTGTATATTAAACACAACCGTTTAATATGTAACTGTGCTAATGAACCTCGGTTAAATTTTTTTGATATGAAATCACCTTCAACAACAAGTAGCACTTTAAGGAGACTTTGATTGACCTAAATAAAATGCCTTGCTGAAGCTATTTTCAAATTATATTGAGCAAAAATAGAAGATTATATAATGAACCTAGACACATGAAAAAAACCCAAAAAAACAATACTAAGCAATACTACAAGACTTCAATTTAGTATTTTATTAAATTGCAATGCCTCCTATTACGTAGCGAGCAATTAGTTCGGGTTCCTCTTTTAATTCATGGTGAAAATGTGTTTTGAATATATATTTTAGGCAAGTTTATCATCAGAACGTAGTCAAACATTGTTTGATTTATTATAGCTCAATATTTTAACTAAAGAAGCACTGCGATTAGTGGGATGAGTACAGATGTAATATAATGGCGTAGGTAAAAAGTGACAGAATACGGGTAAGTATTTGATGTTATAGTAAGTATAGGAGGAAAGGTAGCCATTATTTTCAGTATTATAAAAGCATATGTGCTACATTTTGGCAATGAAATTCGCCCAGCATTTAATGTATCATTAGCCTGCGCCATTATATCATATTAAATTTGAAGTGAAAAGTATCGTAATCATGCAAAAGCATCGAAAATGGGAGCACTGTTTGCGAAGCAAGAAATATACTGTTGTCACCGTTTTCATCAATATTTCATTTTTTGTATTTTGAAAACAACTTTACTGATTTGTCATTCACACGCTGATCAGGTCGATTCAGTCTATTGCACACAGTTAATTTTTAAAATTAATAGCAGTTTTTCGAGTTTTAAACAATGTAAATAAAGTTCCTCATGATCTTTGAATTATTTCTTTCTTATTTCATTTGCTTTTTACGTCTCCTGAGATATATTCATTGAATTCCAATTTAAATCAAATAAAGAGATAGTAGTAAACGAAATTAAAGTTTATTTTTGATAGCATAGAGTACCAAAAAAATAAGTTCTAGTTCACAGTCTCGCTCGCATAGCCCTGCAAGTTCGACAATTGAATTTTCATTATTGAAAGAAAAACTATTTAATATATTATTAATTATTATTTTATTCTATCGTCCGCGCGCGAAAAAATCAAAAAAAAAATATCTCATCATCAATCGTGCAGTGATCTACTGTTACACTTACATTATCCCAAAAATGAGTTAGGTGGATTAACGCTTATTTTTAAAATTACCGTCAGAGAGTGTGCTATTTTCTTTCGATGAATCTTGATTTTTTCGATTTCTTTTCCCAAATGAATCGTTTTGAAGCTACTTAAATTAGTCAGCTTCATATCATCTTTCATTTATGGTGCCGTGACTTTCAGATATAATTTTTATTTGATTTTGAAAATAAAACTTATAGTGTTATGGGAAACAGTTGAATTTGTTTGACAACAAAATAATTTAAGTCAAAATGATTTGATATTATTAATTATTGCATGAATTAAGTTCAAATTAGTTGATCTTATCAAATAAACTGCATAAATCAAGTACATATTTATTGAAATCATTCTGTGATTCTATTTTTTTCAATTCTCATCCTTTTCAAGCTGCAAAGAAAGAATTTGTGGGTTCACCCATTCGCTCACACAGCACTGCCATTTCGAAACTAGCAGTTTCATTATTGAATAACGTAAATATTCGAGAATTGTTTATTTTTTATTTTATAATGTATTTTTAATTATCATTCATTTTGGAATTCGTCGCCGCTGCAAAGTGTGTCTCAGAAAAGCGCGGCGAAACCGCCGCTGAAATGTATCATTGAACGTATTTTATCGCATTTGACATTCCCGGCGTTAAGTTTACAGCAATGCGCGTATTTCACTGACTTGCAGCAGCATAGAAGTGAAGTAAAAAAACGCCAAAGTGCATATGGCGACACACTTTTGTTCTGGATTTAACCATTCGTCTGCTATCAAGCATCATCAAAACTAAGTTGAAAAGGTGTCGTTTTCCGTTGGAGTTCCGCAGTTGGCAAAATCACAACCGCATTTCGTGTGCCGAAGGTAAGTGGACGGGGAATTTGTTTGCGGCACGAACATTTTGCCAACAAGAGTGTCCATCGTCGTCATGGCAGATGCCAAGATTTTGCAACCGTTTTTGTGTGTGCCAGCACGAATGTTTTCAATACAGGTGTGAGTTGGATCGTAAGTGTAGGCAAAAGGTGTGCTTCATCCTCACAGATGCCAATCAGACCAGCCGTTTGCCAAAATCGACCGAGAAGTTTCCAGCGATTGGCTTTCTCTTTGCAACGTGCTGATGCCGGCACACGAAGAGTTTCCGGGCCTCGCGCTGCTTTTGCTGCTCATTTGTTCCGAATGTTGATTCATGTCGATTTCTTTTTTGCAGCTTTAGATAGAGAATTCCATTATGGAAAGTCCTTGCGAATCGGAAAGTTCCCTGGACGGAGGAAGCATGCTACCGCCGAGCCCCGTGTCTCGGGAGCAATTGCAGAAGCGAATTGAGAGCTTGACGCAACAAAACAGGTGGGTTTTGTTGTCCTATGCACGAAATTCCTTTGTTGCTGGCGATTGGTTGCCGTTCGAGCCTACTTTCTAAAATTCCCAAGTGAGAGATATTCTGTTATAAGATAATTATATCTAAACGGAGTATCCCGATGAACAAATAATATGATCATTGTATCATTGAAGTTGATTGCTGATTTTGTTTTCTTGATTTCATTGTGCAGAGTGCTAAAGGTAGAACTGGAAACGTATAAGATTCGGGTGAAAGTGCTACAGGAAGAAAACAAGAGCTTGCGGCAGGCCTCAGTGATTATCGTAAGTAAATGCAAATAAATTTTTCTAAATTTATGAGTCTCCGCTAATCGATTCCCACTTATTATGCATTTAATGGTATAAAATTTATGACTGAAGTAAAAGGTGCTTTCTGCATTGGCGTTGAGGTGAATTACAAATTTAAAAGTCACTTTGATAGGTAATGTTCCAAAAAGTCCCTACTTTTTGTCAACGTTAGAAGTTGGAAATCTTCAAAAGATATCGATCAGCTCCTGCCGGATTTCTACCGACTAAAAACACCTCCGTTTCCTTCAATCACTCTCTTCGCCAATTTTCAGTAATTCTCCGTATTTAAAATTTTAGGACATAGTACTTCCCAGACGATAAGAATCGGTATATGGGATAATACCAAATTTGTGAGTTTTAGTTAGTTGCTTAACACACCTTCAATTATGATGACTGGTATTCACGAAGCAGATTTTGAACTGCTCGAACACCAGCCCTACTCTTCAAATCTATTGCAATGCTTCTCTCGGTCCAAGAAACAGCGTAGGGGCAAGCAATTTGAAAACAATATTGAAATGATAGCCACTCAGTGGACATTAAGTGAGGATCAAAACTAATATTTTTTCTGGGATGTAATGCGTTTAGAAAAGTCGGAACTAAATGTAAAGTAAATATGACTCTAAATCACAACCGTTATTTTATATATGCATT
The DNA here is from genome assembly GCA_963942545.1 of Oxycera nigricornis. Classification (NCBI taxonomy): domain Eukaryota; kingdom Metazoa; phylum Arthropoda; class Insecta; order Diptera; family Stratiomyidae; genus Oxycera; species Oxycera nigricornis. Next base: position 27,673,285 of record OZ012663.1, on the reverse strand, counting down.
ACTTTACGATCACTCCCCGTATTGCGCTGAGTGTGTAACCCGTGTAATAAATCAAGTGAAATCCTGGCTTGAAAAATGGTCAGGGTTTCCGCCCTGAAAACTACATAGACTGAGTGTTCTTGTCTCGGCACCGACATGAGTAAATACAGTCGAACCTCGATAATTCGAACAGAAAGGGACCGAGCCAAAAGTTCGAATTATCAAGGTTGAGCAATTTTTTCATGCTCTACGGAAAACCGATCGAGACTGTTGCCTTTGTACATTTTCCATTTACTTTTAAAGGTGTCTTGCGGCTATCAGTAGAGGAGATGTAGGGCTTTTTTGCAGGGCACGCCGGCAGTTTATAAAATGGACATAGTCTTGTCTCAGTATCCGTTGTTTTATGAGCGATGGCAAAGAGAGCCTGCTTTTGGGAAAACCCAGCGACAGTTTAAATTTCGCTCGCATTCTATGATTGTGTAGGGGCTGACTTTGAGGAAAATCTTGTTGGGGCGATTAGTAAGATTTTTGGGGAAAATTTTTCGGCTATTTAGGTACTAAAATTACGAATTTTTCGATCACTCGGACTGAAAAAGTTCGAATTATTCAGGTTTTATTTACGTGCATTAGTATAGGAATGTCAAGAGACCGGCGCATGAGTTCGAATTATTGAGGAATTCGAATTATCGATGTTCGAATTATCGAGGTTCGACTGTAGTAATAAAATCGGAAACCAAACCCTCGAACTAGTCATAAATGCGCATATATTGTGCAAACGTATAAACTGTGGGACAGTGTGTAGCAATAACAATTAAGAACTAATTGCATAAGTGTCAATCTGAAAAGTTGAGTGCGTTGAAAACGAATGCGAAGGACTAGCTTCGATGATAACCGTGGCACATTACTTCTGGACGCACGTCAGGCAAGACAATAAGCTAGCAGTTGAGATCGAAAGTTTTGTCATCGCGTAGAATATCGCGTTTTGATCCTTTAAGAATTTCATCGTGTATTTGATAATAATTATAGGTTTTCGATCGCGTGTAAGAATCGTTTGTAACATTGTATAAACCCAGTCAAGGAAAAAAGGTATGAGGTGGGGGTAGTATTAATATAGTATGCTTTGTACAGGCACGTTCAGGTGACTAGCGGCGAGTCTGTTTGCCAGGCTATACACATCTTTTCTTTTTTCTCCAGTTCTCACTTTATTGCAGCTGAGCGTTTTTTTAAGTGAATTAAAAGAATGAAAATGATAAGTCATCAAAATTAATGGGTCCTAAATAGAAAATGTTAACAGACTACACTCAAGTTTAAAAAAAAAATATCAGTGATGAAGCAGCAAAGAAATCCGAACATTTCAGGTTATTAATTTTTTCAACATTGGAAGACGGAATCTTCACAAGATACCGATCAGCTCCTGCCTCTCGGCATGCCGGATTTCTACCGACTAAAACCACCTCCGTTTCCTTCAATCACTCTCTCCATCAAAATTTATTAATTCTCGGTATTTAAAATTTTAAGACATAGTACTTCCAGACGATAAGAAACGGTATAAGGGATAGTACCAAATCTGTAAGTTTTAGTGTCCTTTTAGTTAGATTAATAGTTCAGACTATATGTTTATGAATTATTTCCTGTTGATTATATGTTTGGCTTTGATTTTAGTGGAGCTGATTGTACTTGTAACTTATTTCGAATGTTGGTCCTAAAAATGGTATTTTTTAGTGTCGTTTTAAAGGAAGTTAGGTTCGCTATGTTTTTAATTTTGTCAGGTAGTGTATTGAAAAAGTAAAGGTGCTTTGTTGAAGAGTTCTTCTTTTAGTCGTTCAGTTCTGGCAAATGCGATAGCTACATTATTCATGCTTCTCATTCTGTAATTGTTTTTCCCTCAACTCTAACTAATTTCACAGTGCTGTATTCATTACGATGTAAATTCTTCTTTCCATGGAAATCATGCATTGCAAATTCAATTTTTGGGCTGTTTTGTAAACTTCGCTGGTTGAAGTTAGCATAGGGAGATTGTAAATGATTTTATACGCCTTGGTTAGTAGTCTGGAGATGATTAAGAGGGTACCTTTAGAAGTTTGGCTCCAATTCAAAATGCCGTAGGAAATTTTGGAAACGATGTGCGCGTAGATACTTAGTAATTGCTTCCTTTGAGGCTACATATAAAAACACAAATATAGAATCTTCATTTCCTTTTCGAGGAAGAAAAAATGATCAAAAGACAAAGTACAATCCTATGAACATTGTAATCCAAACTAGTTGCTGCGTCGAGGGCCACTGCAGAGAAAGGTTCAACTATAACTGTGTATGAGGTTTCAAAATTGCCCTCTACGATTGGATGTCTCTATATGACGCAAATATGTGTTCCACGATCCTTAAATCTCTTTTAATGAGAAAAACTGAATATAAATAAATATAACTCGCAAGTGGGTTGTATGCAACTTGTGACGACAGGATCAACACTTGATTAAAATTAAATGACAAAGCATTTAAAAATCACTAAAAAGTTGTGTCCCTGATTTAAGGGGTCAAATACGAAAAGAGCCTCGAAAAATGAAGTTCGGGAAGAAATTTTTCATGAGTATATTTAAAAAACTATATACATGGAAATTTAGATTGCATATTATTGATTGGTGCTTGTGGAGAAACACTTTCAAAAAATGTTATTCATCATCAAAAAGTTTTCAAATTTGCGATCGTTGTTAAGGTTGGATTGTAAACAGAATTACCGCGAAACTTAACAATATTGTATCAAAATCGGAAGAAAATGCGTCATCCGCCGGAACCGTCCAATATCCATGAAAAAAATAACAGAAAATCCACTTCATTCGTGAAGCTTATAGTAAAAAATGTATAATTTCTGCAATAATTTGATTAAAAAAATAATCCATTACAACAAAAACTCAATTCACAATGAAGACGAATGAAATTTATGGTAATCAGTCTTCTTATTTATATATGACTAATTCTTTCACTGATCTCAACTGAACTGAAAAATTATCTAAACCATACGGACTGCTTTTCTTTGGTTTTATCAAGTTTGTCTGAGAATTTACGCTCCATAGCCTCGTTATATTGTTCAAATTTTTAAGCAAAAAAATCGTCTAGAAATGCGTTTTTATGAAAATAAATGGCACGACCGACTAGAAAAAATAATTTTATAACAAATTAATAATAACTAGCAGAATCCAGCACTCGAAATTCGAGTGCAATGATGATTTTATTATAACTGACTCTAGAAATTCGATCGAATAATCATCAATCTCAGTTAGAATTCTTATTTTCACGCTTTCACAAATTTAAGTTAATTCAAAAACCTTTTTCCAAAATTTCCTTAAAAACGTGTATTTAAACTATTAAAGCAGATGTACATTTCTTCTGGCACTCGCAGACTTCTTCAGTGTATAACTAATTCCCTAAGTTCTGTGTTTCTATTTTAATCCCTAACGTTTTACATTTTCATCGCAAAATTTAATCAGCTTAATTGCTCCATTCCCTAAGTTAATATTCATTCTAATCCCTACAGGTACTCTACTCTATCTACTCTATCTCTATAGTTTCCCACTTTTTACTCCTCCTTCCAGTTTGTCTTTTTCCGTCGATATGCTATTTTTCTTTGGTACCACTTCGATGTTGTATTTTTTAACATGCGTTTCAAGTACCTGTGCATATCCGAGAATGTTATGAAGAAGTCTGGGTGTGCCAGACGAAATGGTTTTTGAATTTAACCTAAATCATCAATCAATATAATAAAACGGCAAGCTAAATTTGTTTTTCTATTGTGATTAAATAATGTTTATGAATTTTAATAATGTTTAAAAATCATTATTCAATTATTGGCGCCTCAATGCGTCTCGAACATATAACAATGCTAAGCGTTTTGCGCATTTCATCATTCGATTTTCACATTCTTGAGATCTACCAAACCGGTTGTTGTAAATAATGTTAGGAAAATCAAACATCGTTTTTAAATCTTGAAAGTTTTCTTCAACTGAAAACGCTTTTTTGTCAAATGTTGGACGACCTTCAGCAAAACAAACTAAAAAATATGACCAAATATTGATGAAATGTACGTATACATTTGCTTAATGAACGGCGACGCTATACACACGAATGATCCTCAGAGAGAAAGCTATCACACAACACCGAACCAGTGAACGCACAATCCACATGAACAGTATTTAAAAATATTCCTAAATGTGGTGAAATTTGATGATTAGCTTCCAAAAAAGAAACTAAAACACTTGGACCAGTCCTAGATACGAACCTGGGACTCCCGCGTGCAAGGGCAAATTGCCACTGCATCAGGGTTTTGATCTTGGTATTCAAGGCTAGTATAGCATTGGTATTTATCGCTGTGTGAACGTTCAACGTTGTGTATGTATTAGTAAGAAAATCTATTTTCTATTTTCTTTCTATATTTTCCAAACAGATTTTCACAAAAAATACAATTCTGCACATCTACAGGATATTCTCTTTCCATTGATGTATTTTTTATGAAAATCGGTCCAGAAACAACGGCTAAAATGGTACCACAAAATTCATGTTAGCCGTTTAATTATATAGATTATAAAGATTGAAAAAATAGTTAAAAAATTGAAGTTTAAAGGTTTTATTAGGCAGTCAATAATCTTCTAAAAGCTACAAAATAGGTATGGGTCACCACGCTGGGGCGTTGACTAGACTAAAATAAAGCAGAGGCGTGTCAATTTTCCGAGCGCATAATCCTTCTCCGTTTTGTAAATCTGCTGAGGCACTTGCTATATAAATTTTTACCGCCTAGAGTCGCTATGAATTGTGCGAATAGTTTTTATGATTTCACTTTGCCACTAATAGTAAGAGGCACTCGCCAAATTTCGCTGAAAGCAAATTAGCTCCTCTTCTTTGGTTCGATCTTGTTTATATTATTATCATAAGTTTATTTTAATTTTATAATCTAATATGTAATGCTTAACATTTGATGTCATATGTTTTATTTTTTTATGTTATAACGAACGATTTGGATCCTATATTAAGGGCAAAGAAGTAAGGACTCCAGATTAGTTACTCATCTATCTTGTAGTACGTCATTGACTGCCTAATAAAAGCATTTAACTTAAAAACAAATGTACCATTCGGGTGTTTTGTTTGTTTAAATTATTGAAAAGTCGTGTATTTGCTTTTTACCAAAAAGAGTATATATTTTCTCTTATACATATTTCGGTGGTTACTTGCAACCTTCTTCAGTGTTTTGTACACGATTGAGGTTTTCCATGCATATTCCATTCTTTTATATACATAAGTATTTAAGATCTAATTAACTGCTATTTTGGAACTTATCCTAATTTTAATTATATCACTCTATTTTTATTTATCTATTTCGATGCTCCTTCTTGTTTCCTTTTGTGACGCAAGTATTTGAAGAGCCATGAATGTCCGTTGCCTTTGGCTGCGTTTAGAAGCTGTGTTTTTAGGTTTTTGTCGATGGCGATACTTTCCTCTACATCTGCTGTTCATAAGGCTTTTTATTTTTGTGTTCTCGATGCTGAAGCTATGGTTTTCTTTTACCATGTGCTTTGCTACTTTTGATCGGACTTCTGCTGTTTTTTTCTGCTGCGGTGTTCCTTTGTGCCATGCTTGATTCGCTTGTGTGCTCCTGAAAATCTGATAGCTAGAGATCTTCTCGTTTGTCTTATGTACTTCTTGTTGCAGTCTTCGCAGCTCATCTCGTAGACTCCACATCTTTCTCCTTTTTCGATTGGATCTTTTGCGTTTCCTAGCTTATTTCCAAGTTGGTGTCTTCTACTAGTAAACACCAAATCCGCGGTTTCTATTTTGTTGGCTAGCTTTTTAGTGATAGTGTTGTTCTCTGCAGCTATCTTTCATCAATAAGAGTATATGATAGAATGCTGCCATTCTGTGCTGTCTGCTGTGGTTCGTTGTGTTTGGTATAACTCGCATTGTGTTTGTTCGCTTCCTGTATATTTCTATCGTATCTAGGTTTTCTCTGGTAACTAGTACGTCTAAGAATGGCAATGTATAAATAAATAACGTCCAGAAAAACTTAAAATTCACTTACGAAACGGAAGTAGAAGGAAGATTGTCATTCTTAGACGTACTAGTTACCAGAGAAAACCTAGATACGGTAGAAATATACAGGGAGCCAACAAACACAATGCAATTTATACCAAACACATCGAACCAAAGCAGACAGCACAAAATGGCAGCATTCCATCAAATACTCTTATTGGTAAAAAGCAAATGCAAATACACGACTTTTCAATAATTTAAATGTAACATGGTAATTTTTTAACTTTTTAGTAAAACGATTTAGACTTATTTTTTTAATAATACACTCCTTTTCATATTTATAATCCACCTAACAATTTCAAATTATCTTCGCTCCGTATTTTTGCCTCAAATTTAATACGGAAAAGATTGAGAAAGTCTGTGCAAGGGTCGTTCTGTAAATCATTTCTCATTACCGTTATTTTTTCTGCAGTTGTTGGAAATTTGTCATTTTTGGTGCGTTTCATATTTATAACGCAGATGAAGTTTCGAACAAAATAAAGCTTTATTTCAAATAAACTTTGAATAAAAAACAAAGATATTTAAACTTAATAATTAATACGACCTCCTTTGAATTTCATGACTTCAAAAATCCTTTATTTCATGGACTGGATTGATTGATTTAACAATTCAGAATCAAGTTTCCGCCATTCGTCAAGAGTTGCAGCTTTCAACTCTGCCAGCTCCAATCCCTTCAATTAATAATCCTTGTGCAAATCTTAGTTTCAATGTGATTAGAAATATTATTGAAGCTTAGTTTTTATTACACGTCATGTATTTGCTTACTTAGTTATTTTATCTTTCCATAGCAAGCGAAAGCCGAACAAGAGGAGGAATATATATCCAATACATTGCTGAAGAAAATCCAAGCCCTGAAAAAGGAAAAGGAAACGCTCGCCCATCATTACGAGCGCGAAGAGGAATGTCTAACAAATGATTTGTCTCGTAAATTAGATCAGGTATTTTCTTTGGGCATTAGAAATAGAAATAAAATATTTATAAAACTTCACTGGATAGCTTCGCCAAGAGAAATGCAAATTGGAGCAAACACTCGAACAAGAACAGGAATGTCTAGTGAATAAGTTAATGCGGAAAATTGAAAAACTCGAAGCCGAAACGCTTGCGAAACAATCCAATCTCGAACAATTGCGTCGCGAAATGGTTGAACTAGAGAATACGCTTGAACAGGAGCAAGAAGCTCTTGTCAATAAGCTGTGGAAGCGTATGGACAAGCTGGAAGCTGAAAAGCGATCTCTTCAAATCAAATTGGATCAACCGATATCCGATCCGACTACGCCAAAAGACATTAACAATGCAAATGGTGATACCGCCAGTAATTTGAGTGCTCATATCCAAACTTTACGCTCTGAAGTGTTACGTCTTCGTACTAATTTGGCTGCCGCGCAAAAGGAGACGAACGAAAAAATGCAACAATTCGCACAGGAGGAGAAGTGCATACGCGAAGAGAATTTAAGATTGCAGAGGAAGTTGCAACTAGAGGTTGAAAGACGTGAGGCGCTTAGCCGCCACTTGTCCGAGTCGGAGTCCTCACTGGAAATGGAGGAGGAGAGGTTTTACAATGAGAATCTTTTGAGCGGCATGGGACATAGGCAGCGCACAATCAGTAGCCCAATACCACATAGTCCGTCGAACAGTCGTCCGCTGAGCCCTGGCGCGGCTGCAAATGCTCAATCGAATCGATGTTATGCTTGTGGTCAAGTTTTGGTGAGTAACACAAATTGAATAAAATACAAATTGATTTGTGCGCATGTATGCTATTTAGCAAATTTCAAACTGTGATATGATGTCTATATAGTGATGATTCTGAGTCGTTTCAATTTAATTTCAATAGGGTCGTCGCACAAGTGAAAGGTTTATTAAACCAGCTATTCCAACGCCACTCGGACTGAACACTTCTGCACCAAACGTGCTATCGAATCAATATATGGGTGCCGGCATTCAGAATGTAAGTAGTGGAGGTGTGGACCGTGTTAGTCTAAGTGGTGCCACAAGTAATACAAGCATAATATCAGCAAATCCGTTGAACTCTAGCCTAAACAATTCGTCCAGTAGTTCCAGTAGCAATATCGCCAATAGTAATTTAGCGTCGACGCCAACAAACAATCCGACGAATGTATTCGCTCAGCCGGCAAGCCCAATGGATACGTCAGTCTACAAAGAGTAAATGGTTGATTTGCTTATATAGACTGTTATTTAATATTAATATATTCAAGAAACTAAAAATTACGATAATGTCGCAGCGACACGATTTCTTCTCTCCTCGAAGTATATTAGTAATAATTTTGATGATACACGAAATCAGAACGCAGGGAAATCTATGATTATTCATTATATTGATAGATGCAATTTTTAATATTTTATTTACATATGTCGTAAGTTTCTTTTCATGTTTTCGCCAATGATGGCTTTGATGGTAATCATTTTGTTAATCCTTTATAAAATTATATTAGAATATGTGAAATGCGCTTTCTTCTAATCGTCCAACTCAGATGCAGGAAAAAAACAAGAAAGACAACCTATTGAACACATTAAATTTGCTATTAAGCATCGAAAGTATGTTTTTAGATTACAACTTTATATTATTACTCACACTAAAGAACACTTAATAAAAATGTGTATGAAACATATAATCCCGTGTCGAAATGTTCACTCCGTTTGGAGCAAAAAAAAAAGCGCTAATCAATTTGACAGGAGATTGTTAGTAAAAGAATGCTTAATTCGGGTCCTACACAATCAGAATATGGAATTTCGTAAGAATCTGTTGACTGGAGGTCTAGTTTAATATCACTGCCGTGACTTTGAGAATAATGTTGAAGGTTGGCATCTTCAGCAGTTTGCATAATCTGCTATTGTATTCAGGGAACATCTTCGATTTGCAGAAGTAATATTTTTGTAATACAAAGTTAGCATGAACTATATGGATTATTTATGAATTCGCTTACGAGATTTGTATTCTAGTAAACAATCTAGTTTTTTACACATCCAAACAGCCGATCTTTAGGGATATGGATAGGGATGGTTTTAAAATAGCTTATAAATGATGTGCGCCAATGAATGCACGATGTAACTATTGGCTGTCGAAGGCATAATTGAAGAGAATGGAGGTAAGTGAACATCTAGGTGTTTCGAAAAATCAACCAAGTTAGCACCATCACAGATCACTGAAATTGTATCTATTCAACTTCTAAAGCCAAGAGCTCATTGCTTCATTATTTCTGTCTTCAAGTCTTATAACTTATAATATTCCCGCTGTTCTGTGTAATCCTATTTTGCCCTATGATTTTAAACAACCAAATTGAACCCAATCTTGATAACAATTTTATTCTTCCCATGTGCCATGAAGGAAGCACACATTTTTTTCAGGATTGACTTGTATTCAATTCACCACGATTTTCGGAGAATGTCTTCTCAAATTATCTTTGAGAATAATTTAAAATACGATATTTTATCGTAGTGACTAATCCTTTAATTCCGGCTAATTCTATCTAGAAAGATTATTATAAAGGATAGAGTCTACCAAACATGTCTCATCATTTATAACTATTTCATCCAACAGCTGGTTAAAATACATGCTTTTGCAATCTTTATTCCGATTGTTAAATGAAACACTGTAATATGTGATAATCTCGACGCCGTTTTGTAACTTTGGCCTGGTTTCGCTGGTAAATTTATTAAACGAAAGTCACAGTCACAGCTTAATTGTGTAAAAATAGCTACAAATATCCTTCGCGCTAGTCTCTTTGTTCGTTTATCCACAGTATAGCTTATATCGTTGTCAAAACATTATAAACTTGCACTGCAAGTAATATACATTCAGCTGCGTATAGCTATTTTTCGAGAGGGATGAGGCTGTGAGAAAAAATTGTTTTTAGCTGATATACTGTTTGCATGTTTTGAGATTAGACCATCTCTCCTTTTTGAATGTCGAATTGTTGAAATGAAATCAGTGTTGAATGACTCGAAACCGTGCCCATTATTCTAGATATCTTCAATCAAAAAGATACCAGAACAAAGTTGACCGTAATAGTTTTGTGGTATAGTAGATCTCAAAGTGAAGAAAATATATTGACCTCAACATTTGCATGAATATCTGCAAAGCGGCAAAGTTGACATGTTGGCCCAAATTGAATGTAATGATTATTTTAGTTTGGTGAGCATCGCTCAAATCAAATCTTTGGATTTGACCATACATTTTTATATTATCAATTTTTTATAGGCTTTTGACTAGAACAAAGTTTTATACACGTTCATGGTTTTTTAATCAGTGTGAAATACACTTTTTTTTGAACTTGCCTTAATTAGTTGTCGCCTTAACTTCTGAATATGAGTTATGGTTACTTTTTTATAAGTTAATAGTAAGAAGACGATCCTATAGCTTATATTCAAATTTCCATATGATAAATTAATTATTATTTTTTCCAGTAAATTTGAAAACTTTTGAAGAACTCAATAAAATTTAAATGATATTCAATTGATATTTACAATTATAAGACTCCTATAATGCATAGTATACCACGTACAGAAATATACTTAACAAATTAATAATTATATGAATAAAATATCTACTGCTATGCTTTCGGAATTCATGGAATTAATTGAATAAAACCAAGTTATAAATAACCAACTTCCCAAACAAACAATAAAACGGATGCACTTATGATTAATATGTTAACACAGAATATCTAGAGCTGATCTAGCGAGAAATGTTTATTAATGCGATGATCTAATTGATTTTATTATAAAATATGATTGTTTTGGTATTAATTGCGAACGTTTTTTTTTTGTATGGAAATATTAAAGATATTTTTAAATAAACAAAGGCATAAATTGAAAGCAAAATTAACACCAGCTGTATATTATTTAAATCAAAGAAATAATTATTTTTGATTTAGTATGCCATACAGCTTTCCAATTGCTATAATTTATGAATTCAATTCTCTTTGTTTTTACGTTAAAGTTTGTGATCGTCTAAACGATGATCTATTTGGTAAAATACTGTCGATAAAATAAAATTCCTTGTTGATTATATGGCCTTGTTCATGTATACGAGAAAGATTTGGTGTAATTTTCTTCCATTGGGTTGGTTCAGCTCGGTGAGTGTTTTGGGTGTTATAAGATTATTAATTTTGAATATTTGAATTAACGGAACACTGGTTTGTACGTCCGAGAGCGTGATTCGCAACAGTTTGATCGAAACCAATCGGTAGGGAGTAATCTGGGCTTTCACGGAAACCTGTCTATAGACATTGAAGCCAAAATATTGATTTGACCCATTGTTTTTTTAGGCACAAATCAACTTGCATTGCTCAGTATTTTACTGTGTTTCAAAGATCTTTGCCTCTTTAGGGGCTCGTCGTACTGTATTCATCCACAGGCACCCCTAACGGAAATCACAGTTGTAGAAGCTGTTGTTTTCAGATCTCTCTAGAGATTTCCGTTTTTGATGCAGGCTTACAATGGTTTTTTGTTCCGACAAATTTGTCTCGTGACGTTTTTCAGCGTGGATCGAAACTTTTGTTTAGTCAATACTTGTTCCAAACCAAATAAAAAACACTCAGACTACAATTTTGGAGTTCTTTAACGTTTTTTTACTGCCTAAAATGTACTTTTAAATACTAAATATCAACACTGTACTTTAAAAAAGTGCGTACTGAGCAGGAGTATGAAGACTTTTGCGTCGTCAATTTTTGAGGAAGAGATTTCACTTTCATTTTCGTTGTAATTCGATTTTAGGATATGACGAACAGTTCTAGGGTATCGTCAGAAAATTCATTTTTGAGGTATAACAGCGTGAAGTATTAACACTTTTGCTGAGTTCTGGATGTAAATGGATTAAAGGAAGTAAGGTTAATCATGAAGTAAACTATACATTATTACCAGAACCCCACCGAAGTCGAATCTCTGTAATCCTAGTGCCATTCATCGATGATAATTGCCTTTTTTCGGTTGTCTTTCATCCTCAGCCGATATCGTCGATGCTTTTGTGTATTTCCGATCAGATTTACCGTTCGATGTGCGAAATCTATTACAATTATTGTATTAATAGTTTTAGTCAGATTGTCAAAAAATTTAGAATCTGTTGGTTGTAAAAACTTATATTTGATGGATACCTAGCTTCCTCTTCGAACGCTGCCCTATCTATTATTCAATGTCTAGTATTCTTTGATCATGAGTCGTTACAAAATGGGCTTTTTTGGGGTTGCTCACAATTTTTGAATTGCTCTTTTTTAACGTTGGAAAGTGAAAATATTGAAAAGATACCAATTAGCTTCTGCCTCTCAGCATGCCGAATTTCTACCGACAAAAACCACCTTCGTCTCCTTCAATCACTCTCGTGCTCTATCAATTTTCAGTAATTCTCCGTCATGGTATTCGTATCAAATTTCGAACACGAATATAATATTACATTGCTGTAAATATAATTTCTTCCAATACAAGTCAGATATTGAGCTTTACCACAAAAATGAGCAACTGCAGATTAACGGTTATTTTCAAAATACCCGTCCATTTAGGTGAGCGTTCAATACTTTTCAGACTTTTTCAGTTTCGAGTACACGAGAGTCCGACTACAACAAATTTTCTCGCGGCCTAGCCGAAGTTGATATCTTAGTTTAGCTTGAGTTTCTCGGACTCGAGAATGAAGTGAGTGAATTCAATCGAAAACAAAGATCGTGCAGTGCCCAAACAATCTTCGCGGTAGAAATATTATCAAGCTAGGTCTCTACAAATACGGGACAATCAGCTTTTCGAATTAATTTTTTTTGAATCGCAACGGTTGCTGCCGCCGATGACAGCCCACTTCATATCCAAGACACCCGTCCGCAAGTCAATTTGTCGAGCTCGACTTGCGGGTTCGGACGTCATTTGTGGTCAGCTGTCAAAGTGAAATCAGTGCAAGAGTGGATTTTGTCAAATTGGTATGTGTTCGTTTCGTGTCCGATTTTCTTCATACCGTCGTACCATCAATTTATTTGGATCGAGGGAGTCATAAAGCTGCTAGTTAGTAGCGAGCTATGAAAGTAAATTCGGATCGTTGCGCGGACTCGTGAATGCGTGTTAAATTGAAGTGCAGCATGCATAACTGCACCGTGTTCGATTGGTCGAAGGACCAAGTGGGTGAATGGGCCCAGAACGAGAGGCTCGGGCAGGTGGTGATTGATTGTGTTCTGCGAGAAGATATCGACGGTAGATCTTTGCTGACACTTAGCGAAAATGATATACGGGATTTGCGCGACAAATACGGGTATAACTTGCGAATAAGTGACATCAAGCGCTTCTGGATTTCCGCGAGGACGCTGCAGAAAGACAACCAGGCTGCAATTGTTTGTTTGGGTTTGGCTGATTGTCCCCAATCGCCTCCCTCGACCGCGACGCTGTTAGGTCATGCAGGCCACCCTCTGAGCAACTTTCATGTGGCTACGGCCGCGGATATATTACATCTAAATGAGGCGGATCGAGTGTCGCCCCCACTATCAATCGATGGACAGGCCACGAGCATACAACCAGAAGTTTTCAAAACAGTGATCAGCCTAGGTGAGTTGAAATGCAATTTGAATAGAAACCAAGTTCAATGAAGGCACGCATGACATTCCACGCCACAAGGTCGTGGATCTGATTTGGCGCAAAAACATCGTCAGCTGTTCAATGCCAGGAAACAATTCCTTCGTATACAATATTTGGACTCGAAGCACAATAAGCGTATCCCAAGCCATATCATGTAAGACAATTCCGTTTCATCGTTCCTCGACAGATAAAACATCCGATGCGGGAAAGAGTGAGTAACCGCGATGTCGGAATGCTTTCGTCTGCTTTCGTCACATCGTACGATGCCCGCTTCTTTCGAAGAGCGAATTTGTGTGTTAAATTGATCCAACAAACAAAATATGTGCGTGCATACAATAGACGGAGTCGGAAGTTCATCTCTGTTGCATCACTGGGCGTCGCTACCTACCCTCTGTAATCGTTCTTGGTTAAGGATCTAGCGATTGGGCTGTTCAGTGATTGCAGTTATTGACCCCAATGTCTAACCACGTGTGCTACCACCACGTCGGTTACTTTCGTTTTGGCGGTGTAAGCAAAACAGATGAATGAATTTCTCTCCGGCTGACCAGGAGGGGGCTTCGAAATTCAGTAAGGGATTTGGCATACGTGCTAAAAGCGAGACTAACAGCAATTTTTATTGCTGATGATATGTTGATATGTTCCCAGATTTGGCTTGCTATCGTAAGTTCTCCAAAGTACTGCTTATCGAGCAAACCTGAGTTTCCTTAGGTCACACCAGACTTGGACAGCTAAAACGATAAGTCCAAAGTCTCTAGAAAACGTCTTAAACAAATCTACAATTTGGTATGTTAGGCACACATGCTGTTCTTGCTGTATCTACGGAAAATATTGCCCAATATAGGTCATAAATCTGAAAGTTGTATTTCCTTGGCTGCTTCACGCGTAAGTATCTAAATACTGTGAAATAGACTGTTTAATTCTTTTATTCACAAAAAGAAGATATGTTTTGGGGAAACCAAACAACCAAATAAAATCTTAAATGATTCTTCGTTATTTGTTTGTGACCTTAACTTTGTTGAAAAGTTGCTTTTTATTACTGAAAACAGCGACTGTACCGTTCCTGTTGCTGTTTTTGCAGCAGAATTTATTGCACATAGAAAAAAATACATGAAAATAAAAGAAAGAAAAACAAGGAAGGTCTCACAAACGAAAAGCTAGTAACTCGCGCAAAAAATCGTAAAATTGGAAAAGAAAATCAAAGAAAGTACGAAAAAAAGAATATAACAACGAAATTGGTAAAGGTTAAGATTATGGCCCCCACCTCCGAAGGGAGTGGGAGTAGGGGGATAGAAAGAGGGGTTCCCCTACTACTATGTCAAAAAATTTGCGGCGGTCACGACGCATAAGAAGTCACTAAAAAATGGTTATTTTGCCTGTTTGCAGCGATCATATGAAACCGTAAAATTGATCTGGGAAGTGATTTTTAAGACTTGTTTAAAAGCCGAAAATATTTTAAAAAATTGTAAGAAATGAAAATTTTTATACAAAATATATATAATATATAATTTATTTATTTTAAATATTTTCGATTTCTAAACAAGTCTAAAAATGACTTCGCAGATCAATTTTACGGTTTCATATGATCTCTGGAAACAGGCAAAATAACCATACATGAACCCCCATAACTTACGGGGCCGTGGCCGCCGCGAACTTTTTATGCCATAGTAGTAGGGAAAGCCAACTCTTGCGATCCCCCTACTCTCACCCTTTTCAGAGGTTGGGAAATAATCTTAAGGGGGCATCCATATATTAAGTAACGCAACTTTTAGAGGCTTTTAACTCCCACCGTAACACTTAGTAACATTTTCAAAGACCCCGCCTTTATTACGTGACGAATTCAACGTAACACACCCCTTCCTCTGGCTTTTATATATTTTAATCACAAAATATTAACAATGTGATTACTTTCAACCAAAAACACTTTTTTTATTTTCCATGTATTACAAAAAAAATTTCAACTTAATTTAATTATTTCTACATTTTGTTATATAGCAATTTGGTAGAACCCCCTCCCTCCATGTAACACTAACTAGGAGAGGCTCAGGTTATGGAATCTCAGATTTGGACGAAATTTGGCACATAAGTAGAAGACGTCAAGGATATTCGATCCTTAAAATATTAGAGCGCAACACTCCTCCGTTTTCGAGAAAAACATCCTTAAAGTTTTTAGCTTCGCTAATGGATTATTAAGTTTTTACATCTGGCAAAAGCGGCGCAGTGTAGGTAGCAGAACTACTAGCTCGCGATCATGGGGTCGTGTGCTCGATTCCCGTCGGGGTATTGTTTTTCTTTTTGAATAATTGTCGTCGTCGTGTGTTCGATAACCGGTGGGTACTGTTCTTTTCAATATTCGTGGATGTAATTATTTTAAGGTAAATCAGCAATGATCAACTGCCAAAACATTTATTTTGAGATTGTATTGAGTCATAAATGTTATGGTGGTCAATTATTCAACATCATAGTATTCATGGCCACGTTGGGCGCCACCCTGGTTTATTGCTTTTTGCCGACTTGGCTTTGAGACACGAAGAGGAAGCATGGTTGATTCGAGAAACAAAGGATGATCTTACCATTAGCTATGATTTTGCTTCGATTACAACAGTTTTTAAGACTCTATCCGTTCAACAATGAGTTTCTTGTATAATTTGCATATATAAATGAACGAACAATTTGCTGATTTCTCAAAATAAATGTTTTTGCAGTTGAACATTGCTGATTTACCTTAAAATAATTACATGGAAAAAGTAATATGAAAATAGAACTTCGGTCACTATTAAATAGTAGAGAAATTTATGATGTACCTGAAATCATCATAAGTAATTATTTTTTTCTAATTTTTATTCTTTGGGAACAATTGTTACTTAAATGGTTATCTTACAGATTTTTTTCAATTATTCACAGATTTTTTATTTTTTTTAATATCATTAAAAACATTATACAAAAAGCTTTAGAGCGATATCTTAATTTTAAAACTATTTTTAAATGTATTTAGTGAGACGCCGTGAGGGAGCATTTTCGGCGCTCCGCCTGGTTTTCGTACGTTCGACTCCCCATTTGTTTTGAACATCTGCTCCGATCATTATATTATTCTGTATAATATATGTACATCTGTAATAATACATTCATCTATAAAAATGATAGGGTGCGTCTGGAAATACCGTTATGATCTCTTTCTATTCTATAAATTAACTTTAGTGCTTCACAACTTTAAACGCGATTTTCTCAAAACCATGTTTTTGAGGGTGGTGTGCACGATTTAAGAAAAACTACTTAACCGATCATTCTGATTTTTGAGTATGATATTGTACACATACATTCATGGCTATCGCATGAACTAGAATCGTTTCCATTGGGAAGAAATTTTCCGACTTTCAAGCGATTTTCCACCCTCAAAAATCAGGTTTTTTCGGAAAATGGCCGCCATTTTGTTATTTTTTGAAACAAATTAATCAATCTAGTTCATGCGATAGCCACTTTAACAAATAATACTTTGTTATTTTTTACCTCGCAGATCATCCAGAGGCTCAAAATCATGCACACTGCCATTTTTTGATGTTTTTCTAAAAAAATCCAGTCTGACGATTTTTCTTAATTATGATTTTTTCAATATGTTATGTCTCATAAACACACCTACAAAATTTCAAAACAATATCTCCATTCTTTCTACGAAAAAAATGTTTAAAAAAATGATTTTTAAAATTTTTTACATAGGGAGACTCCTCAAATGAAAGAAATTTTTGCATATTTTATAAATTTTCAGACGAAAAACAATTTTTATGATAATTTATAATTTTAACGTTACCAATAATACATAATATGTGCGAAAAATGAGTATATGTGATTTTCTTACATTTGTTTCACATTGATATCTAATTTCAATTGGGAAAGTGCTAGGTCGGTAATAGGTACATAACATACATATATGGGTGGTCGTCATTAAGGAAAACTAATTTTGTTGGCCAAATTACGAGTATATAGCGATGTGTACTAGTAGTTTTTTAATATTTCATTCCATTTTTTATTATCAAAAATAAATCAAAAAATTAAAAGCAAGTAACTTCTTCTAAACTTGTAAGCCTTAATTTTTTGATAGTATTATTTTTGGGCGTCGTATAGGGAAAATTAAGTTGTTTGTCGATATTAGACAGTTTAACGTTAGACTCGTTCCATAAATTAATGGTAAATTTAATTGAATAATTATCACAATTAATAAAAATACTTCAAACGCATGCCTCCAAGTTTTTATATAGTTTATTAAATTTCCTATTCAAAAGCAGTGAAGTTTAACGTTCCTCTTTACTGATTACTGCTGTTAAATTTGTGCAGTTATATGCAAATTGAATGAAGCAAAACGCGTTGTTGACGTGATAGTCAACTCATACAAGAGTTGCAACCAAGGTTGTTATTAATACCGCAATGTGTATTTTGATATTTGAGGTAAATAAGAAATAATGAATTGATGTGAAATGAATTTAATATACACAAATACAAAGCGACAAACAATCGTGTATACGTTGCACTGCTGGGCGGTTTCAAATAGCATTTTTCATGTGAATACTTTTCTTGGAACTTCTTATTATTGGCTGATTAAGATAAGATATCAATATGATATAGTTTGTTGATTCTCTTTTATTATCATAAAATATTGTTGGAAAATTTTCCAATCAAATATATTTACAGTTTCACTTATGTTTAATTTTGACCGGAAAAATGAAACGCTAAATAATATCGATTTTTAAGAAATCATTAGATTGGAACTTGCCTCAGATTACCTAAATAAAATTCAAATAAATTTCGAAATCAATTCAATGATCAACACATGAGTTTTGATTCACACATTGCGTTGTCCGGCTCATTTCCACTACCATTTAATAATTACCCGATTTGATAGACATCTTTACATTGGTTTGTGTCTAAACATTTCACATGGAAAAATGCAATGTCTTTAGAATTTTCGTTTTGGATGATTTTTTTTAATGCTATTTTGGATGCTTTCGCACAATTCTTCTAAGTTATCCAATGTTACTTAGTTCCACTTACTCTTGGAATGCATTTCCAGCTGGTGCTATCGTTTTTGGTTAAACTATTCTACCAATGCTCTTCTTTAATCCTTCCCATGAATTTTCGATGGTGGATAGAACTGGCGAGTTGTCCACAAATTCATACGTGAGCAAAGTGTTCAAAAACTGCTTTGTATGTCATCAAACTCCTATCCGTTCTTGATTTATTTTTCATCAGTATTGCTTGTCCCCGGTCTGGAAATTGTGATCGATCACTAAAACATTTTTCGAGGTTTGACAAAATGAAGTTTGCTTTTCCGTTGTTACAAATGTTTTATGCTACCATATCTTTGGAATCACTAACACTAACACCCCATTTTTTTTGGCGAATCCTGTGTTCTTATTGGCATGTAAAATCTATTTTGTTTACAAATTCATTCATAGTTCATCTGTAAAAAAATATTTGCACGAATCAATTTTACGCTTGAATTATTATCAGCAAATCTCTTAATTTTCATCTTCAGGCAGTGTTAAATATTTCGGGCCTCTCCTATAAGTTTCATCTTTTGTGTTTAAGGGGTCTTTTACCCTCTTTATGATTTTCAAAAAATCAATTATTATTTTTATTACATTTTTGGAAAGTATATACAGTATTGGACAAAACTAAAGCACTCCTTTGCGAAATATCAGTTATCCTGTGATATTATCAGGAAAACTTGATGAAAAAAAATGTTCTTAGTTTTTATTATTTATTTACATGTGTATTATAAAAAAACATAACAATGACAATTCAGTCTTTTCAATAACAATAAATAAAACAAAAATATTTCCCAGTACTCAAAAGTTGTCTGGAAACTTAAGCACCCTCTAGCTGACGATCAGAATTTATACCAAATGTTGGGCAGTTTTAGTATTTCGTCGCCAGTCCTTTATTTGTAATAACAGCAGCAAATCTTTTTGGCATAGAAGATATTATATTATCAATGAACTCTTCAGGAATATTCTCCCACGCTGTCTTAATAGCTTCGATAAGTAACGGTTTTGTCCTGCAGTTTTCCCTGTTAATTCTCCTTTTGGCAATTGCCCACAAGTTCTCAATCGGGTTGAGATCAGGAGATTGCGCAGGCCAATCCAAAACCTCTATCTTATTCGTTTTTAGCCAAGTCTTGCACAGCTTAGAGGTATGCTTAGGATCATTGTCCTGGTGAAATCTTCATTTTAGTGGCATCTCCTCTTCAGCGTGCGGCAGCATCATGTTTTGTAAAATGTCAACGTATACGAAACGATCCATAATACCATCAATTCGATGAATTGGTCCAATACCTTGTCCAGAAAAGCAACCCCAGGCTAGGACATTACCTCCTCCATGTTTGGTTGTTGGGATGCAGTACTTAGAGTTAAATCTTTGACCTTTTGGTCGTCGTACATGTATTATTCCATCAGAATATTTTAAATTAAATTTCGATTCGTCGGAAAATAATACAGTTCTCCACTTTTGAATAGTCCAGTCTAAATGGTGCTTGGCTAACATTAACCTGGCCCTCCTGTGCTTTTCTGAGATAAAAGACTTTTTTGCAGGCCGGTAAGCCGGCAAACCAGCTTCTTAAGCTCTTCTCCTAATTTTCCTTGCACATACTGGTATCAAATCAATTTTAATTTGATTAGAAGAGACCGTAGGTTCAACTACAATCCTTTTTTTTTGACCAAAGAATCATCTCTTCGTGTTGTTTTTCGAGGCCTTCCTCCAGAATGTACTGGAGATATGCGACCCGTCAGCTTATATTTTTTGATTAGTCACAATATAATTGACCGATTTATCGAATATCTTTTACTAATATTATGTCGAGATAATCCACTTTTATAATCAAATATAATTTTATGTTTAATTTCACTACAGTTCGTGTTTCTTGCCATTTTTAGTCTCTTAATGTCTTAACACAAATAACAGAATGCGCACCACTATTCACGACAGAAATTTTGCACAAATGCTGAAGTAATGATGAAATTTCAATGATTCATATCAGACAAATGCATTTCTGATGCAATAACTATTTCCTGCTAACTGTTCGGCAGTAGCGGTACGAAAAAAGTGAGTATGGAAGAGGGGTGCTTTAGTTTTGTCCAGGCAACTTTTGAGTACTGGGAAATATTTTTGTTTTATTTTTATTGTTGAAAAGACCGAATTGTCATTGTTATATTTTTTTATAATATATTTTTCGACATTGTTTCGTAAAGATCACCTTGTAAGAAAACCAATTGTCACCTCTTTGAAATCAAAAAATAATAATTTAGTGCAAATCGTCTACATATTTTTGATTCATAACCCAACACTCAACCATGGAAGCCAATTAGAAAAAAGGAGAAAAATTGCTTATGACGAAATGTACATATTTCCAATTGTATTCCCTTAGGAGTTGGAATAGCTGATTTGGGTATGTTTTTAATGCAGAAATTATCTTGTCTTCATCAACAATGGGAAAAGTTGCTACGTTCAGAAAATAAAAGACAACGAAAAAAATTTTGCCACTTTATTTTTTCAATCGGCTTCTGTCGTTCAGTTCAATTATATAAAAAGGAATAAGTATAAATATAAAAACCAAATTAATTTAAATTAAATGTTCAGTTTTGCAGAAAAGATATATAATCAAAACAAAATTTTCGAAAATTTGAAGGACACGAACTAACACTTTTATAAATGACTACTGACATTCAGTTTACTCGACACATTTATAAATAACCATTCTATTTTGACTCTTTAAAAGTAAGAAATCATTTGTTGAGTTATTCGTCATTTTCAACCCTCAAAAATCGTCTTATGATGTGCCTGCTCGGTTCAATCGCAATAGTTTCGTGTTGTGCTTAAATAATGAAGGTCCCAAACACTGACTTTCATTAACATTGATATGTTATTTTGCGCCCACTATGTATGTACTGCATTAATTATTTAAAAACAATTAAATCAACTTGAAAACACGCAACCAGTGAAAATATGAGGGTATTATTTTTGGAATTGTTAAAAATAGCAACAATTTTTATTTATGGTATTCTAATTGATTTAATATGTAGTAGATCTATACTAGCTAATTTTCTTTGACGAAAATAAATTTAATCGACTACTCAAAATAGCTTCTTTTCATGTAATGTGAAGCAGGAAAACATGAAAAAGAATGAGTAATAGTTCAGTTAGTTACTTTTT
The DNA here is from genome assembly GCA_963942545.1 of Oxycera nigricornis. NCBI lineage: Eukaryota > Metazoa > Arthropoda > Insecta > Diptera > Stratiomyidae > Oxycera > Oxycera nigricornis. Next base: position 27,651,475 of record OZ012663.1, on the reverse strand, counting down.
CATGGCCAGTATTTTTATTGCATGATGTATTTGATGAGTTTTGAGATAGAAAAATTATGTTTTTTCCAAGCAAATCTCAAAATTTGAAATAAGATTATTTTAATTAAAAAGCTACGTTATTCCTGATGGTAGTTTAAAAGTAAAATTAATGCAACTTATACAGTGTGCCCAAAAAATCAATAGTTTTAAGTAGTTTTTTTGTAAATAAGCTCGATTATTTTGGTATGACTTGATTTAAGATCCTAACTAATTTTACATTTAAATGCAGGTAACAACTGTGTTTAATAAATATCTCCTTTTTAAGTGAATTGAATGTTTTTTTAAAAGATTCGAAATTGAACTTACCTATAAAAAAGAAGAAAGCTTCTGCGACATACATCGAACATTACTGCATAATTAAGGGGACATGCCACTTCGAACGCTCGAAAATATCACTATTTTTATCATTTTTTCGGCTATATATAGATGCAGATAATTGAATCATGTTTTTTTGGCAATTATTAGGCATGTTTTGAACTACAAAAAAAAATTTTATAACAGTTTTTATTTGGGTTTTTTCTTACAGTACATACAAATACGAGAAGCTGTAATAATAAAATAGCTTCACTCCGTACACGATCCGATCTAAAAGATTCTTAATCTGTATGAGTGTCGCTATGGCCGCCACCTCAATCAATCATTTATATTGAAACATAATGAAATGGAGGAGGTCTAAACAAAATAAAACGAAAAAAGCCGTTTTTGGACAAGTTCTTCGACTTTTTCAATATGATAATTTCAATATTTTTGCTTGACCGGGGTACCGACCATAGCTTTGTTTTCAATAAGCGATATAAATTTTGAATAGATTCGTTGAATAGTGTTTTTGAAATCGTGTACGGAAGCAACAAAAATGGCGTTTTGAGAAAAAGGCATTTGAAGTTTTGTTTACTGAAAAGCAGAGAAAAAAACGTACATACAATAGATCTGCAATCTTTAAAATTTGAAACACAACTGAATACTCAATTGAAATATACCTCGTAAAAAGACGTAAACAAATCTAGAAACAGATATAGATAGGTAGCAACTTTGTAACCCAGCCGTTAGAAAGGGGTGACAGAGCCATAAACAGCCCCAGAGCGCGCTCCGAGCGCAGGTACTAAAAGGGGTTAGAATCTCAAATAATTCGAGGATCTTCATGAAATTTTCAAACAAGTTTCTCAAAAGTATATTCTTTCGAAATATGTAAAAAGAAAAACATCGATTTTATCAATCCGTCAAAGTGGAATGTCTCCGTAAGGGGGAAAACCGCTGTAAGATTTTTTTGTTGCTCTAAAGTATACCTTATTATCATAGAAATCATTTAGCTTAGTTTCATATAGTGGAAAAAATTCTAAGTGTTCGAAATTTTGAATTAGCACGGTGCCTCTCACTGCTCTTTCGGAGCGCAATCCGCGCGTATCCCCGCGCGCTGTTGGTATTGAATTTTAGAACAATTTTAAATATAAATCTTTCAAAACTGTACACGTGCTCTGTTAGTTGAACGTTAGCAGAGAACGTTGAAGTACGTATTTTGCAGACTAGAGGTATATCAAATTTATTCATGATAACTTAAACTTTAAACGCGTTTATCTCGGAACAACGTTTTTCAAACTGGCCGGACTCCTTTCTCAAACAATTTCTGTTCGATTTACTTGAAATTTTTACAGTATGTTCAAAATTAGTGTCTGCATGAAAGTACGTAGGATTTTTTTTAATGTTGCATATTTCAATTGTTATTAACAAATTTCGAGCGTTTTTTTTTACATTTTTTTTTCAAAATGACGCCATTTTGTCAAAAATCAATTTTTAAAAAATCCTACATACTTCTCTGGCTGTTATAACGCTTTACCGACAACTATTTGTTTGATAACCAGAACCTTAACAATTCAAGAGAAAACGGTCCGGCCGCGAAGCCATGAAAAAATAAGGCGTTTCTGGAGAAATGCTAGTGACCCGCCATTTTGTTTTTTATAGTTCTGAAAAAATTCAAAGAGGATGTCAAATACTTGAACAATATAGATCTTTTTACCAAATTGCGATATGTTGTTTGGTTTTTGAGGGAAAAATTACCAAAAAATGATTTTTTTTACGTTTACAGTGGTGTTCCCCCTTAAGCATATTAAATTCTCCATGCTTGTTGTAATACGTAAATAATTATAATCACTGAATTACATTATAAAATTTCAAGTAAATTTTGCTCAAAAATTGAAAATTTTGGTATCTAACATTAAAGAATATAATCGGAAGAGCAGCCCAAAAAACATTTTGATGATTGAATAATCTAAATTTGAAATGAAACGTGCGAAAAAAGGTTAAACTAATTTTGTTTTCAGTTTTATAAATTGTATTCATTAACTTTTCATTGTTTCTCCTTTTTTCAAATAAAAAATGGTCTTAAAATATTTGCGTTTTTCACGATAAATTGTACTCTTCATATGTTTATAAAATTTGACACAAACACAATTTCAGTGAAAGAGGTTACAAAAATTGCAAAACAAAAACCCAAAAAAATGTTGAAAACTGATCGTGTCGAGAAACATTATTTCGAGAAAAACGCATTTGAAGTTTTGAGACTCCTCTACGCGCTCTCAGAATTTTAGGCACACGTTGAGGTTAGGTAGTTGCAATTTCGACATCACTTCATATTTTTAAATGATTTTTTTGGAAAAGTTTCTTAAAAGTATATCAAATAAAAAAAGCAATTCTTTAAAAGTTCTATGTATATTTGACTCCATAAATGTTATTCCGTTAATTGATATAATCGCACTGAACGGATAGATAATAATGTGTTATGTAAATGGTGTTCGATTGAGGCGAACCAAATTTCTTCAATGAGTTGATAGATAAAATGTAAAAAATAATTATTGCACGGGAATTTAGTGCAAAAATATACAAATAAAAAAGAGCCATCAATCTAGCTCTACGAAAAAATAAAAATCATTTTAATCGAAGAGCCCATTTTATGATTCACTTTCCCATCCAGTTCCATTGTTAAGAGGTATGCCTACTTTACAAGGCCAAAAAAGGTCAACTTTACAAATTTATTGTGAAGCCCCTGTGATATATACCGGTATAAACTTTTTGCATTAAATAAATAGAGATTTGAAGTTAATATTTTTTTTTATTTAAATATATGTATACATATTATCACAATAGTGACGTCATCAAAACACAAAAAAATGATTGACAAACGGTGCCATTTATTCCAACTGGAAGGCTTGCCTGAAACACAAAAATCAAAAATATTATGTTTTCTATGTTACTGACTATCATGTGAACCAATAAAAAATATTTTTTGGGAAAAACAAAAAGGCGTCGGTTCAAAAAAAGTTGTTCAAAAATCGTCATTTTTTTTTTGTTAATTTGTGGTTTAAAAAAATATAAAAAATGCAAATTAGTAAGATGTTTGATATTTACGCGATGCCTATACATATAAGGAATAAGCTGTGAAAATTTCAAAAGAATCGGTTCAGTAGATCTTGAGAAATCACTGGCACCGTATTAAAAAAGTTGTTTCGAGAAAAACGCCAGGTGTATCCGACGCGCTCGGAAGCGCTCTCGAAAATATCGAAATAAATATTGATGTAATGCTCAGATCATTATGAAATTTTAACTGAGCATTAAGTACTGAAGTATGTACTTTGCTTTCGAAATCCGTAAAAAATCGATTTAAGCCTCAGTCCTTACGAAGAAGTTAAGGAATCAAAATATAATAGAAATTGATATGACTTTCTTCTTATTTTAGAAATACTGTTACGACAAATTGAACTTAAAATATGCGTTGCATTTGCTAGGATAAAGCTGTTAAGTCTCCATTAGTTAACACAGTAGCGTACCCAGGATTTTGATAAGGGGGGGTTATATTTTTGAAGTCTTGACTAGGTACGTTTGCTAGTTCTTCATTGTAGATATGAAGATATAATTATGTAATCATACTTTTTCACCGGTCAAAGTTGGAGTCCTCCAAAACTAATTCTGACAGACTTTAGCCCAATTGCATGTCTAGTTTCATTTACTTGAATCATTCATGATATTTTCATTCAAATTAAAAAATTATGCGCTTGACGTGTGGAAGAATCTACACTGTATTTGTAGACTTCCTTGGAACCGTAAAGTGTATATGCATGTTTGCAAGTACATATATTGAAACGTCTTCAATACCTACAGGCCAGGAAAGAAAGCAACTAATGAAGTAAATGCCGTGGGAAAATGAAACTGTCACTAAGCACAGAAGACAGAGTATTATCGTAATCAGGGCTGGCTAAGCTTGTTTGCAGCCCATGCAGGGAAGCAACTCTGCGCTCTCAAGCAAATTTGTCGTCATTTCCACGTAACGCATGAGGTAGACTTTTTGTACGCGTTTTTTTTAATGAGGTGTCCCCAATAGGCCTAATCCTCAGATTACAAATCATATGACAAAATAAAAGCAAACCAATTTTTGAGGGTTCTGATCAAAGATAGAAAGAAACATTCAAAAATATAAATGTTGCTACTAAGATATGGGTGCGAATTAAATAAATTCCACTTTTCTGGAATTTTACTTCGAAAACTTTCAATCAGGTGACCATATTCTAATGTTCCTACCAACTCTTTATCTATATATAAAATTGCTAGGCTTCATACAATTAGTAAAAGATAACGGCATACACGGATCCAATTTGTGCAAACTATGCCCGTATCACCCCTAGGTGGAATCTCTAAAGCACCATAGGCCGTAAATTTTACTGTGAAATAGATGAAAGATCTAATTGCGAAGAGATACTGAATCTCACTCAACTCCCACGTTCCAGAGTGTCTCAGCGAATAATTGTTAAAGTGGGTGACTTAGTGGTTAACGCTAGTTCAAGGCTCCTTGTCGACAAATAGTTTTCGGGAATGAGATTTGATGCCGCACTTTCATTTCACTCAGCTGTGAATGAGAACCTGAATCAAATCAGGGTAATAATCATGGGTGAGCGTGTTCCTGACCACTTCACATCCTAATATTCTATTGGTCAAGTAAATGAAATAACTCTAATATTGTCTGAAGGCCCAATTTTGGCGGTCGCACCATCGATTATTATTTTTATCAACCTCTTCCCAGGCAGTGACGAAGCCTTATGTAAATATGCTTGAGATATATAATTCATAACATTCGCATCTTCGAATTTTCTAAATTTACGCGACGTGATCAAAGTTTTAAAATGCCGATAATGATACAAACTTAGTATTCAAAACTCATTTAAAGTAGCGGTGAGAAACAGTGTAAAATGGGATTCAAATTTTATGTCCAAGCATAAAACAGAACCCTTCGCCGGATAAAATTATAGTGAAATATCTAAACGACGATTTTTTTTTCATTAGCTCATATAACACATCTTCTGTAGATGGAGTGAGATCTCTATGAATATTTAGAAGTGCCAATCCATTTAGCCGTTCATTGCTGGTGGAATTTCGCAAGTATGTTTTTAGTCGTCGTAATGTTGAAAATGATCGTTCGTTTTTACACGTAGATACTGGGAGAACAGCCAATATTTCTAGCAATTTCGATATATTCGGCAAAATGTTTGAAATCCACATGCTTAACCCATCTTTGACCGCTTTTGGGCGGTTTACTATTTCAAGATGCCCTATCTCTCTGTACCACAGAGTCAACTCAGCATTCAATTCTTCTTCAAGGGGGGGGGGTTTGAACCCATAACCCCCCCCCTTGGGTACGCCACTGAGTTAACATGTCTATACGGAAATGGGGACACATCGAAAATGCTCGCACTTGACTCCGTAAACATGACAATGACCTCCCATCAATGTTTATACCGCTGCAATAAAATTTTCGAACATTTCAAGTGGTATTTCTTCGTTTTTCGTACGCCAAATTGAAAGCAGGCCATTCAAACACTATATCTGAACACACTTTTTTTGAAATCGCAGTGTAATATCATTGAAATTGATATTAATATATACAAACATTAAACATTTCTCTGCAATGTATTTTGCTGGTTTTATGAGAAGCCAAAGAATAAAGTGAAAGTTTGATAAATGAAAGAGCTCCAAAATGAAGAAAGTACATACACACTTGAATTGAATTTTTGGTGCAGAAAACTATGTGTAAATGTTTGATAGAATTGTTTGTTTGAATTGAGCAACAGCTCTACTTACTTCAGGTGTTTGCACTCGGAAGTTATATGTGCTCGCAATTGTGAATATAAAAACTAATGTTGTGTATTGAATAAATTAAATCTTTACATGTAATACGCACTGCTTATTTAAATTCCGATACAATTATCGTCCGCTTCGCAGCGAGGTAATGATTCGTTCGTTTAACCTATCAGCCTTCAGTTAAATGTATGAGACTTTACATAAAATATCTACAGTTTGAAAGATATTTAAAAGTAAGCATGTAATATGCTCGGGTGAATATTCCTTAAGAAAAGAAAATATAATGTAGTGTTAAGGGGTTATACCTATGTGACTTAATTTTTTTTTCCAATTTTTTTTTATTAGCTAAAAGTATGCTAACACATCCCTAGGATTGAAATCAAAAAGGTCCAAATACTAATATACTTCAGAAAATTTTTGAGAATCAATTTTCTGAAGCAACTCCAATGCTCGAAACACGTAAAATTTGCTCGCTTTATACTATATAGTAAATAATATACACTGTATAGGGCACGTTCCTTCGTAAACGACGCTAGGAGAGCTTCTGTTTACTCGATCGACTACACGCTGCATTTGAGGTTAAAGTACTATGTTTTGATTGATATTTTTACTGTTGTTTTGTATAAAAAAGTGTTAGAAATGAGTAGTAAACTGTACAGTGGCCGTAAAGCCAATAAAGCAAGTAGTACATCGCAGGAGCGCAGCAAGATCAGGTGCTGGGATAGCAGAGTAAAGGTTAAAAAATTTGTATATAGTAAAATTTTGAAAATTCACAACTTTATAAGGTTTTGAAACTTCAAACGCGTTTATCTCGAAAGTGTATTTTTGAAATTTGCCGGAAACGAAACTCTTTCAGTTTTCACCCGATTGACTTGCCGTTATAACTGTAGCTTCTTGATATGATTATCTAGTGAAGTACACACGATTTTAGCGATTGGGTTTGTTTAAAAAAAGTTATAAACAATTGAAGTCATTTTTTTGGGTCGAAAATGCAATTTTTTTGTTAAATGGTCGCCATTTTGCGAAAAATCGATATTAAACTATTATCGTGTGTACTTCACTAGAAAAACTCATGGAGTTTATGAAAAAAAAATTTTATTGTTCCAGATGCAGATGGGGCTGAGAAACTTGTCCGGCCGCGGAACGTCTTTTGTAAATACTAGTGACTTTGACGTGCACTACAGCCGCCATTTTGTATTAAATTTAAAATAAAAAAAAAATTTTGCACTCCCGAAAAGTTGCCCTTTATATTGATATATTATTTATAAAAGCTTTTTTCCAAAATCCTTGAAAAAAAATCTTGAAAAAAGTCTTGTTTTTTTAGCCATCATATAGGTATAACCCCTTAATGTCACCTGAAGTCTTCGAAGACATTAGCATTTGAAGCCTTTGTTTGTAACTTCACGAGAAATGGTCCGTAAACAGAAGACTCGAACTAAACAAAATCCAAAAATCAGGACGAATAAAATGGTTGGTAAGCTGAATATAACCAAAAAAAACAGGACATATTTTTAAAAGTCGGCATAGATTGAAGTCCTGTAAATACTACGGATCTCACGATCATAGATCAAAACAATGATTAAAAAGAGCTAAAGAATTAATTGTTTGACTTCTGAATTTGAAGAATTTTCGAAGCCAAGGCTCGCACTAAAAGTTTCAAAGTACTAACGTGTTAAAATCAACTATTTGTAAGAAATTCAATAGAATTCCGGAGGCTCTCATTTGGGCAGCGTGTAGTACGTTTTTAACCGTCTTAAATATATGTATCAGAAAATCTGAATTCTTAAGTTGCTCTTTTGATTTAATAAAATATATTCATACAAAAAAGTACAATCTTATGATTTACTTACACTTCATGTAATTATTGGCGATAAATTAATGAAAATATTGGCATACTCCCTTGCAAACCTGTTGTTTTTCAGAACAACTGCTCAACTGATTCCAGGATTTATGTAATGTTATCTATAAGATTTTCTTATTTTCTAATTTTCTAGTCGTTGAAAAACCATTCAAATTCTTCTTCAGTACTGTCCCGTTAAATAAAACATTTGATTTGGTTTTCTGAAGTCTAGCCTAGAAGTTCTGTTTGAAAATTTTTGTTTTCTGTCTGAGTCGATTATAACAATGTCCATCTTCCTATAGATAGATTTTGTTTTAGTTATTACGCGCACGACATCGTCCTCTGAGATCTGGATGAAATTTGGCACATAAGTAAAAGACGTCAAGGATATTCGATCCTGAAAATATTAGACCGCAACTCCCCCTCCCATTTTTTGAGAAAAACGCCTCTAAAGTTTTTATCGTCGCTTATGGATTAGAAAGTTTTTGCATCTGACAAAAGCGGGGTAGTGTAGGAAGCAGCGCAGCTAGCTAGCGATCCTAAGGTCGTGTGTTCGTTTTTCGGTAGGTATTGTTTTTTTTTTTCGAAAAAAAATTGTTCCATCATTTAGATATGTAAATTATACTAAAAACACATTGTTGAACGGATGGATTATTAAAAACTGTTGTAATCTAAGCAATATCATAGTTGACGGTAGGATCATCCCGTGTTTCTAGAATAAATTCCGCGTCCTCTTCGTGTCTCATAGCCAACTCGATAAAAAGCAATAAATCAGGGTGACGGCCTCCGTGGCTAGCTATAAATGCTATGGTGCTGAGTAATTGTGGCATATAGTAGATACTAAGGACGTAATTATTTAACAGTTCCATAATTTCGGATTGCTGTGCTCGAACAGGAACATCAACAACTATGAGATTGCTTCGATTACAACAGTTTTTAATGATGAGTTTTTAATTAATTATAGGCTCACGCAAAAAATAACTGCACTTAATGTGACTTTTCACATTAAATTTGAATGAAATTTACTAAATGCAAATATTTTTACCCTTCACTTGAATTCAAATTTTTGGTAATTAATTTGGTAAATTATTTAGGGAAACCCATCTGGAATATTTAAGCTCATCGCATTGGATATCGGAAGGTTAGCTTGAGCCAACTCACGATTTGTGAACCAGCCCTTAGATCGTGTATATGTAGTGTGATCCGAGCGATTTTGATTCAAACAACTTTGAGACCTGTGAGCGAGTTTCGTGTTATAAGACACAATTTTCGCTGAAAAATGGCTTCAATTGAAAAAATATAGATAATTTTTATTGAAATATATAAAAATGTACACCATTTATAAGATCAGAGTAGCAAAACCTATTTTAATCGGAGTATGAGGGAAGAAAGCTTAAAGTCGTTAATTGAAGTCGATAAAATGGAACCATTTCCATCTTGAAAAAAATAGAAGGCATATGAACATGTCACACAAGAGAAGTAAGGATTTTTTCGCGTCTCATTGTAGAAAATAAAACTATTAAAGCACCAGTTGCTTTTTTAACTTCCCAGTATATGGGAAGTTCTTGTAATCGCCTCGAATATCGAAATTGAAATTTTCAACATTTCTTTACGTTTTGAGGTCTATAGAGTATATATAAAGTGTTTTTAGAAAGGGAGATGTATGTGTGTGTGTGTACGTACGTACGTCTGAACGTTCGTAGACACTTTTTTCTACGAGTATAACTCACGTAAACAAAGTCCGATTGGTTGTCTGTTCGAGCTTTTTGGTAAATTGGTGTAATAATACAAATCGTGACTGTTTCTTTTACCAAATTTTATTTTCTTTTCAAATATATATTTCGGCTACTACTTGCAGCCTTCTTCAGTGATATGTTCACGACTGATTCTCTCCAGGCATCTTGTCCTTATTTATATATTTACTCTTTAATTACATCCTTCCTTATTTGTAAATTGCCGATTGACTTCGTTAAGGTGTCAATCGAAGTGTCTTTGCAATCTTAAGAGTTGATTAGTTTTTGGAAAACTTCGGTCGGGGGGTTGTTTGTTTTGCCCCTTTGAAGGTCATTTCTGTCATGCGTTATATCTCGCGAACCCAACGTACGATTTGCATGTTTAAGGTGTCAATCGATGCGTATTGACAATTTTGTGATTATTTCAAGTTTCTAAAAAATTTCATGGAGCTGTTTTTTTATTTTTTTTAAAAAAAAGTGCAAAAAATTGGGTTTTTTTCTTCAAAAACAATAAATTTGTAACCTTATATTCAAGTCCAAGAAATTAATATTTATATAATTTGTATACTTCAAACAGTTTTTTAAAAATGTCATCAAAATTTTTATCTCATGATTACAAAAAAGATCAAATAAAAAATAAAAAATCATTAACAGTCATCACGATCTTCAAGGTCATTTCTGTCATGCGTTATATCTCGTGAACTAAACATACGATTTGCATCATTTAGGTGTCAATCGACGCGTTTTAACATTTTTGTGAATCTGTCGAATTTTAAAAAAAAATCGTTCTAGGCGTTTTTTAATTTAAGAAAAAAAGTGCAAAAAATTAGGTTTTTTCATAAACAATAAATTTTTAACCTGATTTGCGAAATATAGTAATCAATGTTTATAAAATTTATATACTCCAAACAACTTTTGTAGAAACATTATCAAAACTTTTTCTCATGATTACGTAAAAAATTAAATTAAAAATAAAAAATTATTAAAAGTCATCATGATTTTCAAGGTCATTTTTATCATTCACTATATCTCACGAACCAGATATAATATTTGAATCATTATGGTGTCAGTTGACGTGTATTAACCTCTTTGTGGAGTTTTTAACATTATAAAAATTCGTTTCAACCGTTTTTTTTTAATTTAACAGTAGAAAATGCGAAAAATTATGTTTTTTTCATAAAAAATATTTTTTTAACTTGATTTGCACAGCACAGTGATACCAGTTTATAAAATTTATACATTCTTATCAGTTTTTGAAGAGAAACCGGCAAAACTTTTTTCCATGATAATGAAGAAAAACTAAATTAAAAATAAAAAATCATTCAAAGTTACCATGTAAAGAGGGTTCATACGAATGATATTACATTATATCTTTTATTCTAACAAAATTGTTGTAAATTCAATTAAAGTTTTAAAAAATTTGCATAATTTGAGCAGATTTAGTCTTTTAATTAAAAAATATGCTTAAATTTTGAAAACCAACAAAATTTCAATCAAATTTGCATTTGCGGTATCAACGCTTTGAATGGTAAAATGTTTTGTAGTCAATACTTTCCAAGATCATATGCTTTGAAAAGCTTTCATCGAATAAAAAAGTGTAGTTTTTAGTAGATTCATTCTTTAGTAATCGTAAGATTTCAATAACCATCATCATTTGTAATACATTTTACTTTTTACATGCAAGTGAGTGAACCTATTTTCGACTGCATATACAAATTTTTCAAGACCAAAAAGGCCTCCACCGATTAATCCGCGTGAATATTCTATCTGTCCTCATCGACCAAAAACCTTACATAATCAATGGACCCTCCCGTAGACGATATGATTCATATTAACTCATTCCTGTTACTGCTATGAATACCTCTCATTGTTATTACTTAAAGTAGTATTATTTTCAAAATTATTATTGTGTTTAATATTGTTGATGCTTATGTAGATATTACTGGGAAGTTGACCGTGTGGACCTCAAGGGTCGCACCTCGCGGCTTGTGTTCCAAAATTGGGTCGTCCGTATAGTAGCACTATTTTTCCCGCAACTTATCGGCTGTGCCGTTTGGGTACAAAATCATGACGTTAGTAGCCGCCTTTACGCTTACGACTTATTGTAGGATAGAATAATTTAGTATGGGCCTCAACGCGCTTCTTTGATGCGGAGTTTTTACCAACCTATCCCGAAGAAGAGCTTGAACGATGAGGCAATAGTAGTCAAAAGGTAAACGAAAAACACAACCTCCAAGGTGTCTGTTGTTTTACAGGAAAAGATGGGATAATAAAACCATCAAGTAGGTAATACTTGACGTACACCACTTCTAAAAAATCTCTGTTTTAGCATTTTACAATCGGCAACAGAAGATTATTCAGATTTTTATACTTGAAAGCAAAAATCACGCACAAGATTATGGAAACTGAACATTTGCACCATTAATAAATGGCTAGTTTTTGATAATACAGGCAAGAGATATTGACTTTCTTATCCATGTTCCGTATACCAGCCCGGCGGAGCTAAAGTTGGAACATCAATATCCGCGCGAGGACTTATGTATATATTTGGCAAAGTTATTGATCAATTACGATAATCCATTAATGGTCAACCCTCCCATCCCTCAATAGCGTTACTTAGTCGATCCATAGGGGGTCGTCCATAAAGATGACCTCCTATGAAGCGTTTACCCACTTGTCTCAGTTGTTTATGAAATGTTGCATCGCATTCACAAAGAATATGCCCTGAGGTGTTCACATTGTTCTGCCAGAATCTGCAGAGCTCATGGTTGGCGCCTTTGATCTTTTTAAGGTCATCTTTAAAGGGGAATGACCGTTAAATGGTCCATTTCTAGTCTCTAAGATTTTCTATAACCTTCAAAGTTCCACTAGAGTTGTCTAAAACCGGGAAACAACATTCAATATTTTCTAACCTTTTAAATCCTCAAAATCAAAAACACAATGTTTCCTGACTTTCCCACAGAAAGGCTCATGAGCTACAAAGACACGCTCCGCTGTAAACTGCCTCTTCATTTCCCTTGTGTGCTTTTACCTACATCAGACTGACATGATTCCTTTTTGCAGGCTTGATAAGATTTTGAAGAGATTCCCTTGATAAATATGTGTGCAGAAGTATACAATCTTTATTGCGCCCTGGCGATCGAGTCGTGTATAGATTCTTCTCATTCGCCATCCTTTTCTGGTATATTCTTGGGTGTTGGTGTTTCTACTAGAAATATCCTGAGATAGCCTGTTTGATTCAAAGAGATATGTCCCGAATGAAGTACAAATTTTAATTACAATTTGTGATGTATGTGTGGAAGTCAAGAAGAAAAAGGAATTTGAGCACTTTTAGTTATAGCAGCAAGAACAATTAAAACCCCAATAATTTGTATTTCTATATCAATTTTAGATATTTCTAAATAAAAGATATAATTCCATCTACCAGAATTTAATATTCAAGCAATAGCTAACAAAATAGCTACATCACCAATCCGGTTTGATAAAGCAGTTAACATCCCAGCATTATAAGATTTTACATTCTGAAAATAAATTACTAAGCAATAAGAGACTAATCCTGAGTCGTCCCAATAATTATATGGTTTACCCACTAGGCAACTTTCCTTTCAATCGTTCTACCTTTCATTTTACGTTGGTCAATTCTGCCATGCTCTTTGTGATCCATATAGTCGTTTTAGTTAAGTCTGTGCAGCGTCCCCAGGATACATATCTACCTATATAATTCGTTAAATAGTCAATAAAACTCATCCTTGAATGATTATGAAGTATAAACCTATGCTCTTTCCTCTTGCTTTGCTAAACTGTTTGAGTGTATCGTCCTCTTCAGACTTTTCTATTCTCTTGAAAGTGTGATTGGTTTTGAGCAACATGACATTCGCAAAAGTCGGCCAACAGTGACAATTCTACTGGAATTTGTCAACACTGTCCCGGCTGCATTGGATGCTCAACGCAGGGAAGGCCTATGGAACTAGCAAACTAGTAAAGTGAACAATTCCCCGAGGCTAATTTCATACTTAGATATGTCTAGTTATTTTGTTTCCTAGTTGATTTCTGACTACTGAAAATTTTCCGAAATGTTTTTAAAATCTTTGCAGAACCATACTATAGCGAATACATGATATCTAAGTATACTTTAATAGTTCTTCCTCTCTTCAGCGTTTTTTAAAGTGATGGAATGGAATGGATGGCGCTATACTGTGTCTGAAGTTTTTCTGTCCTGATTTCTATATTTTTGAGTTAAGAGATGATTTGAATGTGTTTATTTTTAAAAATTAATTAAGTCTTAAAATGTTTCAACTGAAAAAAACGTTAAACCAAAGGTTTTATATTATTAATTGATTTCATCTTCACAAAATACTACGTGTAGTGTTTTTATAAAAGAAAACCTCCTTTTAGTTTTGTGTATCTTTATTTGGATTCGTAATCGATTTTCGACCGTAATCGTTCGGTCTTCCTCAGCTGCGGAAGTTTTCTTTTATAAAAAATGTTTTATGTTAAGTCTTTTAAAATGTTTAGGATCAAAAATATTTCTTTCGAATAATTGAATGGAAAATTTCTCACGTTATATCCTTGAAAATTGTTCTAGAATAAATATCAAGGAAAACATTTAATTTTTCTCTGGTTTCAATAATAAGTTCAATCGCAATATCTTGTTCAAGATAATAATTAATAATTTTCTTCATTTTTTTTTTCGTTTCAGGTTATGCTTTTTTAGTAACATGGATAACAGCATTCGTGATGGTTGTTGTTCATGAACGTGTACCCGATATGAAAAGATATCCACCGCTTCCCGATATTTTTTTGGATAATGTTCCACATATACCATGGGCATTTCACATGTGTGAAATAACTGGTACAATGCTGTTTAGCTTATGGCTTTGTGTTTGTATAGTACATAAGCATCGACTAGTATTGCTTCGAAGATTCTTTGCGTTGGCCGGAACAGTGTTTCTGCTGCGTTGCGTAACAATGTTAATTACCTCGCTAAGTGTACCTGGTACCCATCTACAATGCAATCCCAACGACCATAAAGTTGACGATACAAAGTAAGTTCAAAAAGCTGCTTGTATATCCACTGTAATTAGAACATTTTAACAACAAGTCGTTATACATAGATATAATGTAGCTACTTAGTACGTTACCATTAAATTTGTTTTTTTTCCACTCAAACTTTAAATGAAGTAAATTTACCGCGTAATTTAACAATTCCTGTGAATCGTAGATGCATGCTTAGCCTAGAAAACTTACCAGAATTATTTTCAAGCTTTGAATATATTTTATTTATTAGAATAATTCTTTAATTATATAATAATTTCTTATCTGAGCAAGCAAAATTGATTTGGGCAAATTAATATGTGTGAAATGTTGAATATAAAGAAAAATAACTCTAATTCATTACTGAAAAAGATACAGGATCTAGTGGAATGTATCCGACTAAAATCTACGAGACGAATAATATTTCCCCTATGAATATAAGCTGTTTAAAAAGATCGAATGCTATTTGTTCTTGAAACTACTGCAGAACTTACATGAGAAAGCGCGTGCATTACTACGCAGTTAAGTCAATAAAATTTTCTTAGCAATCAGAACCAATCGTCAAAATTCAAAATAGTGGTCGTCGATAGAATTGAGGAAATGTTTAAACTAATCCGGCAATCAACCATTCAAAGATGTCGGTTCATAAAGAAGTAAAAAATACTGAAATACGAATCGTCTCTGCGTGCAATTTTCAACCGTGACTTACATCTTAATTTGTTTGAAATTCAACTAGTGCGGAAATTGATGGAAAACGAAGGATTAAGTTCGCAACGAATTCATTTGAACGGTTAGATAATTTAGAAAGCATTGTATTCAGTGAAGAAACGAATATTCACTTGATGACCACGCAAACATACAAAATTGATGTTACTGGTCATAGGAAACCCCCATGAAAAATATGTGTGAGCTTTCTTCAGTCTCAAACTAATTGTTTGGACAGCAATGACTGTCAAAATAGTAATCGATCCTTAGATCTTAAAGGACGAGCGCGAATAATGAACGCTTTATTTTTGTAAGAGTTTCGTCGCTTCTATTCGAGATCTTGGTTCAAACAAGATTAAGCCACTTGTCACATATCTATAGCGTGATGCTAAGGATAAATAACAATCACGTTGGGTAACTGTGTTCTCATTCGTAATCATCAATACTGATAGGATAACAACTAAATGAAAATGTACACTTTTATGTTGTCATTGGAACGTGCCTTGTCGCATTGATTATAGCCGAAAAATCTGTCACCGAGACCTCTTTTCGGCGATTGAAGCCCTTTTATCATTTTCGGAGGTTGTTACGTCTCCAAGTGTTAACGGCACAAAATTATGTAAACTGACCGTCACAAATGAAATCCTTTCGCAGTGGAGGCACTCTCCTGTAAGCTGATTTCGCGAAAAGATGAGACCAAACAATTCAGACTTGAGTCCTTTGAATATCTTAATTAAAGAGAAAGTGTACGAAAGTAAATCGAGGACACTAACTCAGAAATACCGCATCAGAAATATGTAATTTCTTTTGGAGATTTTTATTTATTCAACTTGCAAATGGCATTTATCCTTTATAACTGGATTAACTGGCCACATAATTTAAATACAATTAAGGGGTTAGACCACTGTAACCTCTCGAAATTTTCATGTTTTTTGAAAAAATTTCAAAAAAATTCCAGCCAGTAAATGGACAAAAAAATGATTGTTAATTGTTAATTAACTCTTTGTTTACACAAAAAAAACATTAGATTTGAAAAAGAAAAGGAAATAGTGGCACATTTATTTTTCTCCCGATCCATGTTTTCTTCAACTTATCAAAATTTCCGTACGACATTCACTAGATAATGTTATTGTGATTATTCAGTTCAAATTTGAAGAGAATTAAGGGAAAATTACGCAAGTTATGCTGCGTGCCGCATTCAAAAAACGCGTTTTAGTTTTGGTAACGCATTTTCGAAAGGAAAGCATAGAAAATTGATTGAAAATAAATACGTACCATTATTCTGATATGCCTGGGCCATAAAGCAGACCTTCTTTACTAACACTGGCCTCCTCGTTATCTTTTTTTGTTGATTTTATTGCAGAGCGTACCTGTTTTGCCCGTTCCGTTTGTGCACGCTCTGCGCGTTGTATGCGCCTGGCATCTTCTGCGATGCAAAAATTGTATACTTGAGGACCTATATCCATTTCTAAGGCCTTCATAATTCTCAGAATACTTATAAGGCCACCATTAAATGTGGAAACAGCAATGTCCGTTGACATTATAATTTTGAAGCCCTAACCATGCGGACTTCCTTCGCGAAAAGTTACTTCCGAGTCACAGACTTTACACTTCACGTGTTGTGAAATTACTGAAAACACCGCAAAAAAGTTTAGTATTCGGTAACCGAATTCAGATTTCACTTCAAAAGTTTCATTGTCACTATTTTTTAATTTTTTGGCAGAAGTACTTGCACCTTTTATGTCTTGTTCCGCTTCGAAACGATTTGGCGGTCGTTTTTTATTTTGCCGACGTCGCGTTGGATAGGAAACTTTTGTGCCTTTTTTGCCAACAAACACTTTTTTCGATTCCATAATGGAATGTTTTCAATAGATATATTTGCCGTAATAAAAATTTGTAATACCAAATTAAATTTAGACACAATGTAAGCTACGTTAGCGAGCGGCTGAATTTCACCTGGACACATTACCTGTTTTCTAGCCTTCATCTCGTTTACGCTGCTAGCGCCTCTGGTTTTCAAAGCTGATAATGTCAGTCGTTACATAACACGATGTCAACGACGTCGATTAGCAAATTTATTGATTTTAAAAAAATTTAAAAGCAGACAATAACTTTTCTCGATAGGTGTGCCATGCGTATCGAAAAGTTGTAAGGCGAGTCTTAAAAGTTCAAAATTTTAATGAAAATTTTTTTTTTAATCTTAAATTTTTTTCAGTGATCCGGCACATAGTAAAGTATTTTTAGAGTCAATAAAAAAATTCGAATTTTTTGAAAAAGTTACAGTAGTTTAACCCCTTAAGTTTGATCTGTAAACTGATGATATCGCATGATATGAATGTTTTGTTTGAATTTCTTAATAAGGTTTTAATTATGATTCGAAAAAATACCGTCCCAAACACTTCTGTGTATAAAAAATTAAAAATCTGAGAATATTTTCGTGAAAGCGGCATAAACTTTTCTAACTATAATAATAAATAAAAATAACTTATGCAAAGTTTAAAGACTCCATTCCCTTATTGAACGTCAATAACTTCAATTAGGACAATTAGCTAAGCGAAATGACTCGAAGCACTCCTAATTGTAGCTGTTTGGGTAACTACGGCCTAGTTTATGGAGATTTTTAACTATCCCAGAGATACTAATGAAAAACATTACATTAAAAAATCGTTTCATGTAAAAATTTCATTAATGCCAAATAAATTCAACAATTTCTCTTCAAAATGCTACCTACATTAATGCAGGTCTTCATTAAGCGATAATTATACGTAAGAGGAACACCTACCTTTTAAATCTAATGCAACAAAATTGTGCGCTTAGCGGAGCGGAAGGCGATGGAAAAATTAAATGCTATGCTCGCAAGTTGAAAACAACACCAGGACGACCTTGCACTTGTCCTAGATTCATGTATAAAGGAAGTAAACGCATGTAAATTAATGAATGTTGTGTACATGATAAAAAAATCTCAGTGGTACATTTATTTTTCAAAAGCCAGCAGCAATCGTTGCGGCTACGTGTAATGCATTTTAATTAAGCCACCTAATTGGATATTTCTTTGAATTTTTAATTTTAGCCTCACCGTCAGCGATGCTATCGAGTTAAGAATATCACGCGCCTACACAATATGGAGTGGATTAGGCATGTCTATACGTGGAGTGCGAACGTGTGGTGACTACATGTTTAGCGGGCATACCGTAGCGTTGACCCTTTTGAATTTTTTCATTACCGAATGTAAGTATGTGTACATACATATCAGCTACTATCAAATTGATTATATTTAAGTGTCCATGCTTTCTCAAATGTAATATTAGTTGTTAATTTGTTTGAAAGAGCGAAAAACGTGACGGCAACAATTAGTTAACGACGTCTACTTTCATTTGCATTTCCATTTGAAGTCGATCATAAACTGCTATCCATTTTGAATTATTCGCTTAGCAAATTTAAATGATTGTTACATTTCTTGTAGTTCAACTTTCTAATTACTTAAACATGTTCAGTTTTTTCCTCTTGGTTACAAATTGTTTTTGATTAGAATGAATTGCAAAAATTATAAGTACTTTAAATGACATCAATTTATGGTATGTAATCTGAATTGAATTAAAACTAAAATCACGCTTAATGTAAACATTCAATTCATTCAATTTTATACGTGAATATAGCTTTCGTTTAGTGCTATTTCCTTTTCTTGCTTACTTACACCCTTATCCAAAATAAAATTCTTACTGCGATTAAATTATTGCGTTTTCACAAAATACCGAACAGTCTTTAAAGGGCGCCTAAACATATATTGAATATTAAAATGTCTGTCGCATGTTTGTCGGTTTCAAATCATCGTAATACAATAATTGCTTTGTCTCGTCCATAATTTCGTAAACTGGTTTGCCATTCAAGTCGAAGATTCGAACAACCTCAACTTCGTCTCCCTTGAGTATTTACTTGCATGTTATTTCACTTCTGAGGCGCTGCTACTCCCGGTGTTGGCGTGAGATTATCTTACTCTTAAGGGGTAACACTACTCTAGGACTTTCAAAAAATCGATTTTTTTTATTGGCTTAAATTATACTTTAGGGTCATAAAAATGAAATGTCGGTAGTTTTATAGAATGAAAAAATTTCTAAAGGGCTAACTGAGCGACTTTGTTGCACTGCGTCCCAGAGCCCCGCGCACGCTGTCGGTGAATCACGCGCCGCTGGGCGCAGCTGCGCTATATCTCTCGGGATAATAAGTAGTCTTGTTACCTACATCACGTGATGTATTTATAGTTTCAAAGAAGGCCAATAGTCGTCACTCATAAGACTCATGCTTTTGACTACTTAACAGCTACAAAAACTTTCTTCAAAACAGCGCCATTTTGTTAAAAATTAGATTTAAAAAAATCTCCTTCGTACTTCACTAGCTATTAGTATGCACTTCAAGAAAATTTTTAGATTTTTGTTCTAAGAGCGACCGTTCTAGAGAAAAGTTACCGGTAACTTTTTAAAGGTGGATCACACAACAGCCAAATACGGGTTCGTGTGACCGCCATTTTGGAAAAGAAACATTTTTTTTGTACTTTTTGAGTTATACAATATACTACCATCAGCGGATTTGGTGTTTTTTAATTTATTTACTTGCGAAAAATCATCAAAAAAAGGGGGTCTCTAGAGTAGTGTTACCCCTTAATTCTAATAATAACTTTCTTAATAACTCTTAGCTCTGGTTGGTTGGTTGAAGTGGCAGCCCTTTTTATGAAAAACTGGCTCACTTAGGCCACAATAGGTCCATCGTGGTACCACAAAAGATTGAGACGGCACTAGAAACTAGCTGCTAGGTGAAGAGAACCATTTCGATTATTCTATGAAGAGCTGCATAACCGCTAATGTTTAAATTAGCTACTTCCGTAAGGCTGTTCAAGAAGGGCAAGTCTAAAGTTTGTGTGCGTTTCCTCGATATTGCTGGGCACTTGCACAGAGAATTTTGGATTGTTTCTTCCTCTTCTTCCGATCTGTAACTTCGGCAGAAATCGTCGAACGAAACACCCAATCTTTCTGCGTGTCTGCCAATTAGACAATAGTCAGTCAGTACGGATACGATAAAGCTCAGGGCTGCACGACTCGTGTTGAGAAGCTGCTTGGTGCGTTTAGAGCTCAGTGTGTGCCAAGTTTACCTTTACCAAGGTTGTCCTACAGGTTTCTTCCAGTTACCAGGCCCTATTTGCGGCCTCCATGTAATGCTGCTTACACTCTAGCTTTATGGAGGCTAGAGGTTGGCCGACTTGGGGTTTAAGTGTATACTCCTGGAGCTCAGTACCAGTTCTCGCTAGGGCATCTGCTTCGCAATTTCCCGGTATATCACTATATCCCACTACCCAATGTAGGATCACTTCGAAGTGAAGCGACATCACGTACAGTTGTGTACGACATTCCATTACAATCATGGATGAGATGTACACGTTGGAGATAATGGCTAACCCTTGAGTAATTTCGCTTTGCGTGAAAAGGAACAGTTCGTGAGTAAAAGTATTGGGTATCGGGGCTTTATTGATAGTCAAGATTTTGTTAACTTCTTCCTCACCAACTTGAGCGCACTTCAACCGGAAGTCCATGGGATGATGCATTCCGTGAAGCATGGCGCAACGTCGACCACATAATTCCGATTTGAAACCTTTTAAAAAGCCGACTCCCCGAGTCGTGGGTGAGACAGAGAAAATGGACTTCAGCTGCAATTCCTACACGAAACATGCTGCGGCTTGATGACGAGATATTCACATTTCATTTCTATTGATCACAGTATTCAGTAAATTAATTTATCGAATATTAATATAAAAAGAATGATTTTGTCGTGAGATATTGATGCATTTACACTATTGATCGTTCATTTTCTTGTCGTCTGGACACAAGCGTCTGTTGCAGCTAAATGAGGAGCTGTTATCGATAAAATACTAAATGACTTTCGATGACAACACGCCCCTTTAATGTTGGGATTGTTGAACACGAGCTCAGCAGACGATTTGGATTGAACAAAGTCCATTTCGTTTCCGAGGGAGTGTAGCTGACAATTTGTATTGGATAAAGCCCTTTTCGGTTCCGAGCAAGGCAAAATGTGCTGCCTGTCAATGTATACTCGTACACCATCTTCGTCTAGTTTATCCTTCGCATGGTATACAGTATAGAAGAGTCGATTGTATACTCTCTAAACTCTGGCTTTTCCTGCAATGTTCTCATCGATTCACAGCTGCTAGCGTAGGAATCAGAGCGGCCCGTTTTGATATCAATTTACTATTTTGCAGCGTGCAAACAGTTACTGTTGCAACAACTTTGGCAGGAATAATTTTTTTCAACGGAAACGCAAAAACTTAGTCAAACAAAGTCACCAGCATCATAAACGGCGCAGCAATTCAAATCGATCCTTGGTTGTCTCAAAATACTGCTCCCAGTTGCATCGGTCCAACGACCACGTCCTGCAGTTTGCAAATCTCAAAAGTGATTTGCTATATGCGTCCACTGAATTTTCTCCTTGCGATTATATTGAGCTCGGAAAATTGAAAATGTTAAACAGTGATTATGCGGCGTATTATTTATATTGATAAATTCATGTTTACAAATACAGAACTAGCGATAATTTTTTCATCGTTGTCATTTATGCACATATTTGGCCAGATTAACGCCGAACAAACCCATTTGCACATTATCTGCGACGACCAACTAGCCTTCGCCGATTGACGTTCGTTGGCTTAATATTATAGAACATTCATTGAAAATATAAAAAGGCATGACAACACCAGTCTCACATTCTAACAATTCTGTGATTTTACCGTTGATGTTAGGGCAATTTTCGGTTACACAAACTCACGCCTTTGTAAGTAGGGAAACAGTCAATCAAAAAGTCCTAAAATATCAGCAACTTGTCCATTTTAGAGGAAATATGAATGCGTGGATGACACTCACGCTATTTAGATTGCCAAGCGTGCAATATGTTAAATTTTCAATAAATATTTCCTTAATAACAATACGAATTTACTATTTGAAAGCAAACATCATCAGGTAATGCAAACGTTCCCTTGATCATTCTTTTGTCGCATCCATATCCAATAAATATTGATTGATCTATTCAAACAGTTCAACATCGTAAAGACAATGCATTAACACGTTAAGAAAATTGTCGAAGGTCTTTTATTTTGACCCCAAAACAAAACATTTGTTATGCGTTGCGTACCATGCGACGCAAAAGTGTTAGTATGATATTCAACAGGGTTTTCTAAATTTAAACTCTACAAGTTTTATTTCCATCACAAATGTGAAGGAAGTTGTTGTAAATATAATCGTAAAAATAGATTTGAAATATGGCAAATCCGTAATTGAGAGCCATAAAATATTTGAGGCATCGTTTCACCGGCACTGCACTAGCCAGTCAGTCCCTAGCATGTGCTATTCGGTTGAAAATTTTCCTGTCGCATGGGAGATATGCAAATAGTCGTTAATTTTTATTATCTGTTAATATTTCCGATATATTCAAAAATAAATAACATGTTTTTTTTTTACTTTGCAGATACTCCTCGAAATCTATATTTTCTTCACACGCTTACATGGCTGCTAAATATGTTCGGAATATTCTTTATTCTTGCCGCCCATGAGCACTATTCCATCGACGTATTTGTTGCATTCTATATAACATCCAGGCTGTTCTTGTATTACCATACACTGGCTAACAATCAGGTGAGGTGCACGCTATTAATTCAGCTAGATTCATAGTTGTTGAAATAAAATTCGCTTTTGCAGGCACTTATGTCGCACGATTCAACACGCACACGAATATGGTTTCCAATGTTCAGCTATTTTGAGAGTTGCGTCGATGGAATCATTCCAAATGAATATGATACTGTAACCACAATTCTATCCAAGATATTCGCTTTCGTAACAGCGATCAAGGATTCTTTTATGTTGACCGCGCGACGATTTTGGGTCACACCGCAACAGTTGCAGCCATTTTCAAAGAACATACTACGTCCCGTGGCCAACATAATAACATCGACAGCGGCAACTGTTGCAACGTCGACGTCCACATCGAATTCGACAGCGCCGACGTCTTACATGAAGAACATAAGCATGAACAATATTCAGGCGAATTTTTTGAGTAATCAAATTAGCAATCAAAAGTGTTTGTCGGAAAAAAACAATTTTGTGATACTGAACAATGATTTCAAGGAGGAGAACATGAAAAATCTGGAGTTCGAAGCGAAAGCCGCCGCGGCTGCGGCTGTCATGAACAAGAAGGATAAGTAGCAGCAGTATGATGCGGTGAAATCATTTAAATTGCACATGAAGCGCTTGTTTCTGTAAAACCTCGAGTTATATGGTTCTGGTGTGTCTCGAAAGATCTACATACTTCCGAAATGCGCTTCCATACAGAATCTACGTGAAATACATTGAAAAAAGACTCTTGGCGCGTCTGAATGCATGCTAAGCATTCCATTATTACCTGTAAGTTGATGAACGCGTTCGCCTGATCCATCAAGCATACGAAATTCAGAAGTCATTTCATCGTGTTATTCGTTACACATTGTCTATTTTTTGTTATAAGAAATTTTATAAGCTTATATACATTGTTTAGTTGTTGAAATTCAGCCACTCGAAAAGAGGATGAAAATTATTCATTTAGAAGGTGCTACCTTTCTGTTGGTAATCTTATTGAAACACTCATTATATTATTTTATTTTAATTACGCATACAATTTTGAAGCGCAGCCAAAAGAATCCATTCGATAGAGATTTAAAAAAAAACAGTTGGAGAGTATGGAACAATGTTGAATAAAAAACGAATGTGTCATTAGACTAAATTTTCTTAAATAAATGAATTAAAATAATATAAGTGCTGTGATATACAATAAAATGTTGTACCATCGTGAAAATGTTGTTTTATTCAGCTTTTTGCCATCAGCTATAAATTCATTGTTAGAGAGGAGGGACGTAAGATAATAGAATAAAACGGAAATAGTTTTAGTACATATGCGAGAAAATATACTGACGTTATTATGAAGCGTACGGTGTAGGTTCCGCAAGCGAAAGCATTAAAACTTCAGGCGATTTTGAGTAGGAATGGCGTAGGCTCGCCATAAACGACTGCGATAGCAGGAGTACCAAAAGTCTCCAAAAGTGTTAGCCATTTCAAGTAATGAGCTTTTGAAGGCCAGGAATTCGGTTGAACAATGATAAAATGTTTGGTCGGAACATGCAAACACAGGTTGCACGCTTGAGAATGCATTTATTATATTATTTTCCAATAACTTGGATTTAAATTTCACGTAATTTGAATTTCTTGTAAACAATCGGTGCCTTCAAAAACACAACATCCACAGACATCGATTACGAATATTTGCCGAATCCAATCAACAGTAATAGTGATGCTTTACTTTGGATCAATATCACCAGATAAAAATCCAATTGGAACATTTAGTGTACAATGAAGATGAAGCTTGTCGGGAATCCAAGGACGTACATGTAATCTTTCAAAAACTACAAATAACAACTACAAAAGTCTGGGAAGGAACTGCTATCGGAATTTGCCATCAAATTTATTGAAATTTCTAGAGAGGATTTGTCCGGAAAATGTTAAAATAATTCCTGTTGAAAAAAAATAGTTTTATTTGCCCCGACGTTGCTTTGATGAAACATGCAAAATCACCATATCAGTAAATAATATTTCTGCACCAAAATTTATGCAAACGAAACGCATTCGAAATTATTCTCTTTGACCTCTTTCTTTTCCGTGAACGTTGACAAAAACACAAATTCAAAAATGTGGTCTAGGTGCGACCCTTGTGGTCCACACGACTAACTTTCCAGTGGAGTGAATAAAGAAACTATGATTTGTTTTTATTATTTATGTTTTTATATTCTATTATTATACTAAAATATTATAATTAGTTTTTTAATTTTTTTAGCCATAAAATCCATTTGATAGTAGAAGACGTCTCCACCCTCGTCATCTACCAAAGTCTCGATCAGATCCAAAATCCACCAGATCCTCAATCCCCAAGATCAAAAATCCCCTGAATCGAAATCCCCCAGATCAAAAATCCCCCAGATTCTAAATCCCTCAAATCCTAAATCCCTCAGATCCTAAATCCCCCAATTAAAAAATCCCCCAGATCCTAAATCCAATATTAATTTACTTATAACAATATCCAATATTAACTGCATTAGCGTCTCTCCTCTAATTCTCTCAAATCTGATAATATAATATTAGTCAGTTTATCATGGGTTAGAACCTCATAGTCTAGTCAACAACTTCGTCTTCTAGTGTGCTTTTGGTTAGCAACTCAATAACACTATTGTTGCACATTAATGGAGGTTTTTGTTTCCAGGCTTATATCCCGGAGGTTCTAACCCATGATAAACTGACTAATATAGAATAGCGACGTAGGCATATATACGAACCAATTGACAGTCGTTTTACTTCGCGGATACAAATAATAAAAATAGTTGAAATATAACGAGCTTAACCCATCAACAAGCCTAACCGTGGTCGTGCTGTCTGGTGGCGAATGGTAAATGACAGCACCTGAAGAGGATGCCATCCGTCACCCCGAAACCACATTTCCCATTTAATACTGATAATATAAGTTTGGAATTTAAAAAATAATCTTGATTTTTTTAAATTGCATTTTTTACAAATTTGATCAGAATTTTGCTAAAACACACAATAATAATAATATTACTATGAAGGTATTTGGGATCTGCACGAATTAATAGTGCGTTTCAACAGTTTTAAAATTAAGCAATTTTTTCAGTTTTTTATCCTCAATAAAAAACGGCTAAACCGATTTTGCTGGAAACTCATTCAGTTCTAAGTTACGTAATTACGCGTCGAATGAAACCAGTCTCACGTCAATGTGATCTTTGGTTCTTGAGATAATCGAGACGAAAAATAATTCCGAACGCACATACACACTCACAGACATCTCTCTAAAAACGATGGATTTGGATTCTATAGACCTTAAAACGTGGAGATATGTCAAAATTTAGGATTCGCGAAATCGACCCCATTACAATAACTTCCCATAGGGAACTGAGAAGTTAATTAAAATTAACTGACCACCCAAATTCGTGCAGAGCCGCTAATTTATGCAGCAATACTATTGTTGAAATGCAACGATTATAAAATAGCGTGTAGTTTCTCTATGCAGTCATCCAATTTCTTAAATCATATATTAATGTGTCCATCATACCCTATTGTGTTTCAAACCTCACATCAGAAAATCAACAATACAAACAGGCTCGTAAAAAATCGTTTCTTTTATTTCACAAAATAATCATTTATAAATGATAAGTGTGCGAATATCACTCTTTCCATGATAAATAACTTAAGCGTGGTTGAAAATCTATTATCTTTATATCTGTACAAATAAATATTATATCCGAATTAAATCTAAGCAAGTTGCTTTCATGTAAGGAACGTTAATTTTTTGAAAAAACCTATCTAATGATTCCATTTTCGATTGCGTTTTGTAGTTATTTAATTTTTTCTTATATTTGCAAGCAGCTTCACATTATTTTAATATTATTGTATTGTATTCTATTAAACGAGAGCAGTTTATCCAATATTTACAGCGTTCTATTATAAAAATTTGGAAAAACTATTTTTGTTGATGGCCAACATGTGGACACCAAGCAGGATTTACGTAAATTTTCCCATTATTACTTCAAATAAAGTTAGAAAATATCAAAACTTAATTATAGCCCATACAACTTTCTATATCACATGAAAAACATTCGTCATTGAGTATTTTCCAATCGACTATATTAGATAACAATCTGTATCCATTCGTAAACCTATGTCCTAGCCCCTATTCAAATTGCGCTGCAATTATAAACTATTTTCATGCTTAAATATAATCATTTAGAAAAAGCGCTAAACCTAACCAGACTGATAACATTGTTGTCATCTAAAGCTGATACCATATTTTTTCGTCACCTGAGGCGTGTGAATAGACGCGACCGACAATAGCAGTGGTACATCGTTCGCGGAGAGATTTAAAGCAGATGTAATGGCGTTCATGGAGCAGAATTCAGTTGCTAATAGGAATGCGGCCAATGCCTCCGACTGCAAATACATCTCTTGCATTTTCGATTCAATATAGGACATACACTGCAAGCGATAATTCGAATTTATTTATTAATGCGAATTCTGGGCGGATGCTTAGGCAATTCACTCACCTCATACGAAGAAATGTCTGATTTTCTCATCGCGTGAACGGTTTCCAGCATTGATGAGACTAGCAATGACATTCCCACTGGTCGTACAGCCCCGTTTCCATTGTGGGGCAGCGAACTTGTTTGAGATGTAACGACCTTAACGTCCCTTCAAGTGAAAATAAGAAACAATGTTATTTCAATTGCATCACAAAATTTAGATACATATATATACATACGAGGGTCATTCAATTAGTAACGAGACAAATTGATGTAGGTCAAAAATTGTTTAATAATTCAATACAAAACTTTAAGAATTTCAAGTTGGCATCCTTGTTATTACTTCTGATCAGCTGTTTGGTAAGATTTTGTAAACATAACGTATAATTCAGTTAGTTCAAGATGTCAAGTCCGATTGAGAATTGCACCGCGGAAGAATAACGTGCTGTGAATAGATTTTTAGTAGCAGAATGTGTTAAAGGTAGTAAGATCCGTGCAAGGATGTTAAAAGTGTATGGGAACGATTGTTTAAACCGTTCGAACATTTACAAGTGGATGGAACAGTTTAAAACGGTTTAATGGGCAGCGAACCATCAGCAGGTAAAGTGATGCTTACACTTTTTTGAGACTCACAAGGCTATATTTTCTGCGATTTTCTGGAAGACCAACGAACAATCAACAGCCAGTATTACTGTAACATGCTGGAAAGCAAAGTAAAGCCTGCCATTGGCAGTAAACGTCGTGGATTTTTGACAAAAGGTGTGATTTTGCTTCACGACAATGCACGGCTGCATACGGCACAGATAACTCGAGAATGCATTCAAAAAGTGGGCAGGGAGATTCTTCCACACCCTCCTTATAGTCCAGACCTTGCTCCATCAGATATATATGATATATGTTTGGTCCTCTTAAGGAGGCACTACGTGGCAAAAAATTTGGCTCTAACGAAGAAGTCAAGATTCACGTGCAAACTTGGCTCCAACAGCTACCAAAAGAATTTTATGCCAGTGGCCAGTTAGAGGAACGTTGGGATAAGTGTTGGAGGAGATTATGTTGAAAGGTAGCCCAAAATGTTGTACTGATTGCATAAACGGTTTTTAAACTACAACAATTTGTCTCGTTATCTATTGAATGACCCTCGTATATAAGACACGATTCCACAAATTATATCTTACTATAAAATTTATAAAAAGTTTTCGTATTTAATTTTCAATTGTTATTTTAAAACGTGAGATGTGGGGACCTATATCATGATTTTCGCTGTACAGGATAGGACTGACATTATCGAAATCACAATTTTCTAAAACCACTTACTAACCATTTAGTTAAATCAGCGACAACTGCCACGTTTTCCGTTTGCGCTGCAATCAACGAAGGACAATGTGCTGACAGCGATAATTCCTGTTTGAGATCGTGCTCCCATGTTTCTGGATCGGCCATAGTACCCTGCATATAATATCAAACTGCATTTTCGAATTCGGAATACATTTGAGATTTCAACACTTTACCCACCTGCAGCACCATGTCCGAGATATAATGGTCCGAAACATTAGTAAACAACGACGGAATCAGACCGGACTTCATTGACATCTCCGGATCTTTTTCGCTGGGATCTTCAGTCGCAGGTATGGGAATTGACGTGACTTCCAATTCGCTTTTCTCCTTTTCAACATTTACAACGGGAATTACTTTCATATTGTCATTTATTTTCGATTTGGATTGCTGTGATGCTTGACCTTTAGTTGCCGCGTCGCAATCATTATCGCTTGTTGTAATGGTACCGTTCTTAAAGCTTTCAGGGAAGGTTTGCAGCGTAATTGATCCAGTTGAATAGTTGTCATTCGTCTCGAACTCTAATTCGGTGGCATTCGAGGGAGTCTGCAGCATATGGCCGCCACGTCTCGCGCAGTACTCACATTCTTGTTCCTGGCTTGATGCGGACGTGATTGATGTTTCCGATTTACCATTGAACTCAGCGGTTGGGAATGTACTTGTCGTTGCTTCGGTGCTGAAAATGTTTTCAAGTTTCGTCGACTTCTCAAGGAAGTCATAATTTGATAAATCTAGATTTTTCTTCTTCATGTAATTAGTCGCGATTTGCGGGTATTGCTGAAAATTAAACTTCACTCCGGAATGTTTTTTATGTTGACTGCAGGTGCACTTGAGAAGTGGTGTAGTGGCGGAGTTCGACGGTGATGGGATTATTTCACTTTGCAACAGGTTATCCGTACTCTTTTTGATGTTCACGAGCGTTTCATTGTCGCCAAGCACAAACACGACGTTGTTCGCGGAACGCAAGTTTTGCTCCCGTTCCACAATTTTCTTACTCAGCTCGAAATGCTGCTCTTCCTCAGGACTAACCATTTCTTTGATACGCTCTATACCCCAGGTAAAACGTTCATTGTTCTGGCCTACATTATTGGCTGTTATTAGATCAGACAAACTTGTCTGACACTTTTGCTCAATTTCGGTGTTGAAGTGAGTATATTCCCTTTGAAATTTTTCCGGTTTTACAAACAGACTAGCCGAACGTTTAAGAAATGAGTTTTTCTTTTTCCTTTCACAGCCATTACCGATATCTCTTAGATCTTCCTCCTGAAATGAATCCCTCCGTTGCAGGTTGTCCAGATCTTCCCAGCTCAAACCTTCAGTTATGGGATCGATCGTACGAAACAATTTTGTCAAAGATGTTTTTTTCGGGCCCCTTTTCGTTTCCTTGGGCTTCATTTCGATACCTTTCTCCACGGGGATGACATCTAGCACAGCTTCAATCGATTTCAATGTCGATGCAACAGGAATTTCTATATTTTCAGGTGTAGTTATGGTCACATGCACCTTTTCTTTGGCTTGATATTCCTTCAATTCCGTTTTTTGCTTGTGATTCATTTCAATTCCGGTGTCCATCAGATAGTTACCTATCCTTAATTCTTGCTTAACGAAACGTGAGTCTCGATATGCCAAAACGTTCGGAATGTCATTCATTACATGCTTCTTCATTGAAACGTCCGACGATAATAGCTGGTCATTATCAATATGGCTAAGATTCTTATGACATGTTTGTGTCCTTTTCAAACCCAACTTAGTCTGTGGAATTTCTTTTGTGTTTTCAATGTAACCATTCAAGGCATATTCAACCATATTCTTATCGAACACTTCACTTTTAAGCACTCTGCGCACCTCACCGCATCGAATGAAATACGTAAGGACATTTAGTACTTTTTCAACCTGCCGCTGATCAGTTCCATAAACAATGGTCCGTGCAATTTTTGGTGGATACCCAACAGCTCCGTACAGGTCTCCAATTTGCGCCCACAACGCATTGTAAGGATGTTTTCGTGAGATTTCATTCAAGCGTGCTTTTTGCTCATTGATGATTTCTGTCGTTTGAGATTTTGATTTGGTGTTGAATGCAGCCACGGTGGCCACCCAACCCAGATGATGGGTTAGTACTGCCGTCAACATTGTGCTGATAAAACTGAGGGTGCACATGAAAAGCTGCTGTCAATTTGATTAGATTTTAACAAGGAAATCGAATTGTACTTACAAATTTGTATCTTTCGTATCGGCAAAAGATAACAGCAAACACAGCTCGTTCATGAACGTCTCGGCTAAGATTTTTGAATTTGCATAGCCTGGACTACTCAGCGTCATCCATACGGGGCAGGGTAGTCGTGGTGCAGTAAACAGGTCGGTTATCCACCGAACTGTTCCCTTCCAAGCTGTGAACATTATCTGTTCGCGTGAATAAAGGTTAAGACAAGATTATCAGCAATACTTGAAAGTCAATTACCTGCAGAAAGTTTTTCCTGTTTATATACGCATCTTCAGCCGACGCTCGTAACCTGTACAGCATTGACTCGAGCAATGCAATATGCTCACTACAAAATTGTGTCATTTCCTTTTCAAATTGTGAGCTCATTGCTATGCACACAGCCAGACCAAGTTTTACGCGTTTGGCAGTATGCCGACTATGACCAGTTGTACTTAAACTACCCTCGCCATTCGTACCCCGCCTTCTTATCTCCGGGTTACTGTGAGTTCCATTTACATCACTATATCGTCTACTACGTATAACACAGCCATCACTCCCGCCACTCGTTGCCGTCTGCATCTGATCACTAATAAATCCGATAAAATCACTATTTGAGTTCCTATTCTCAAACGACGTTGAGATGTTCCTTGAGATACGACGCTGAAAGCTTCCGTCGATTGACTTACTACTACTACTATCACCGTATTGCGAAGAGGAGTCCACGCTCAGTTTCCGCAGACTCTCCTGATCGCTAAACACAGATCCTATACTACTCCTTGTCGAATACTGGCAATATGAAGAATTCGAAGCGGCCCAATAATCTGTTCCGCTGTATCCAGAGTCGCCCATGCTGTGTGTTGAATAGATACGTCCGTTGTCAATGCTATTGAGATCTCCGGGCGGCACGTCTAGGGGATGTGTGGCTATTTTCTCACCCATTAGGTTCAAGTTCTCATTAACACATATTGAAAACGGCATCGATAGCGAACTGATGGATGTCGTATCAATTGAGCTTTCACTCAGCCTTGCTGATGAAGAAGACAAACTACATTGTTGTACGAATCCTAAAGATTGTACGGGTGATAGAAAAACCTGAGAGCATAGCATATGCGAAGGTGTCGGCAGCCAATGCACCTTCAAGGATGTACCCCGAAATGACATCGCCAGAGCGCCAAATACCATTTCGCCAATGCTCGAGATATCAGATGGGTGCGAACGATTGCGCTGAAATAAATAGAAAGACTATAATGAAAGTCTATTTCGTAATTTTATTGGCAAAATAAGCTAAAACCTGTAGTTAATACCTACCTTATAGCCAAATCCATTTGAAATTTCTATGAAATTATTATATGCTTTTGTGGAATGTTGAGTATTGTGTTCTTCTTTGATTCGTGTTCCATTTCCTTTACATGGTGCACTTTTCTCGTCTAATTTCTTTTCACAGGAAACATGCGGCACCTGCTCAATATCACTTGAATCAAACAGTAGGTGTCGACCGCGATCGGACTCCTTATACAGTAGAACTCGAACTTGACTGCCATCAAATGGAAATTGACTGAAATTGAGACAAACAACTTTAATAAAACATAATTATAGTTTCTATGAATTATAAAATTCAAATATTTTCGATGAGATAAACAAATTTAGAAAGAATGTATTTCCCCTCAGTGATAAGATCGCGTTGCTTTTTTACGCAACAATAGTCTACTTTATGAATCAGCCCATATTCCCTATTTGATGAAACTATCTTTAAAGTGATTTGTTTTACAGATGAAAAGGCCTTAACAAAATCATTTTCTCACAAACGCTCGTGTTTTCAAAATGAGTCTCCTTTTGATTCATAACTTATAGTCTCTAGTTGTTTTCTAGATTAGGCTTGAACTTAAATCCTAAATAATGGATCTGCTGACAACTATGTATAGCTTGGGATTGAGTTGGCGCATTTCTTTAGTAGGCACTATTCTGTGCCACAAGATTTCGCCTTATGCAATAACACATCAAAATCTGGCGTCATAGGTTACCACGAAAACAGACAATGAATAACGATTCAATAAAGCATAGCGAACAAAGTTCAGAACTGTTGCAAAAGAATCAACAAAACACTTTCAAATTCATCTCAATTAATTAATGTATTATTATCTATATTGAATGAATAAATTTTTATCGAATTATACATCAATCGATAATCCTTCTTTCGATTAAGTCCCAAAAACAAAAATGCTTGGTGAAGACCAATTCATCATCGAGTGTTGCCGAACCGAAAAAAAACATAAAAGTCAGCTAGTGAACTTAGCTACTCAGAAAAATTAGTTTCATTTCAAATCGAAACACACATATTTGTAATGGTCTGTTTTATCAGCTCGCATACAGAGACACAGTCTACCAATATTGTTCATTTTCAAAAACTAAAGAATTTCTGTTGGATTTTGCCGCGGATAAGCCAAGTGTCAACGGAATTATGGATGCACAGCAGGACATTGGCTGATAATTCCATTGACAATGGATCTTTAGCATTGGCAATGAAATTGAATTGTAGACGATATTTTTGTTTGTTTTTATAAGAAATAGCCTAGACTGGTTGACTACTAACCGGCGTTAAATTTGAAGCATATCTAGATTAGGGGATTCACCGCTTCGAATTGCATGTTTGAGGTCACGTACTTTTTGTTAATTATGGATCGGGCAAACATCAATTGACAGCGATCTTTGTCCAAAAACATTACAAATTGAAATTTGATAAATACTTTACAGTAAAAAGATACATATTTCATATCTTTCATAACGCTGTGAGAAAATTTTGCTTTTCCTCTGAATGTTTTTTGGTTTTCAATTACCTCCTAAACTGGATTTCGCCAAAATATTCGAAGTGGAATTGTTTATTTTTCTTTTATTTTCGATAATGATGTACTATTTTCATACAATTCAATTTAATGACTTGTTATCTCATTATTGGGCATTGTCCAATTATATTGTTGATGTCTTTATGACTTATCTTGGTCAACGCATGTCTTTTAAATAAGCGCTCACGTGAGTATTATGCTTCAATATTATCATTTATGTTTGGTAAATTAATTGTTCTTGAAGAAAAAATTGCTTCATTGATTTTTAAAAATATATCGTCGATTTTCAGGATAAATTACTTTTGATGATGGAACGTCAGGTGATTAAAATTGGTGCGATCATCATAAGAAATTTATTGAGCTGATCGCTAGTAAATCTTGACCCAATTTGGTTTTAATTTTTTTTAAGTTTTTCCGCGATTTTCGTCACATCATTGCGAAAAAATTGTAACGAATTTCATCATATAGTTCGAAATAACGAATGTCTCGGGGCTTTACATCACTACCTATCGAGGTGATTTCAAGTCACGAGCCTCTTCGGCCGCGGGTTTGTATTGAGTGACAACCACGCATCCTCCCACCACCACTTGGGAGTACCAGTTTATCTACTAAGTGCAGGCTCAGTGACCTTACTGGTGGAAGCGAGGCCTATCTAATTCTCTGTCGACCTCTCGGTCTCGACACCGGGTTACCTCAAACCTCCATGCCGAGTCCCCAGAGATGCTGCAAAAGTCTCCATGCTCGGAAGCATGTCGACTTCAAGGCGCATCTCTATGGGCTCTACTCACATATGGATCTTAACCACAGCCACCACGTTTGCGCTCCTTATAGAGGGTCCTCACCGCGACCGGAGGGATATTTGACCCTAAGTCTCCGTGGACTTGAGCCCCTCTCAAGCCCACTTCGGTTGTGTCCAACTGTAGACACTGGGCCGATCACTATTTCCCGGTACGCGGGGACGGTCCTTCCCGAAGACTGCGCAGGAATCGTCCAAGTTTGAAAGACAATAATTCATCGATTATTTACGCGAAACATTGGCTAGCGTCTTAGACTACGTTCATAAATTCTTTTTTGACTAGAAATAAGAAATTACTTTGCATTGTTAATCAATAACTATTGTAAATCATTTTGGAATACAAAATTGGGATTTTCATATTGAAAAGAGTGTCGACATAGTTTTTTCAAATGACTAAAATACCTACAACTGAATCTATTTTTTTTTAAACCGGCTTACTAGTAGAATATAAGAAATCATACAAAAACTACAGCTCACCATAATGGAGAGTTAGACTCATTTAAATATGAGCAGTCGAATAGCTCATATGAAAATGGACAACCGCTGCGATCAAGTGTAATTTTTTTTAAATATTAATAATAAATTTGTGGAATCACTAGGAGACTCTGCTTTTTGATTTTCCACAGTTACAAGAAGTTGCTGGGCAGAACATTTATGGGAGATGAACATTTTAAAAGACGTTCATTCACATTGCTCGTCGATGATAACTTTATAAAAGTTCAAGCAATTATATTGGCTAGAACGCAGAATAGCCATCAGACATATAACGAAATACACAAGGATCTTACACGGCAACATTCAAAAAAAAATTGGACGAAATTTGGCACATAAGTAGAAGACGACAAGGATATTCGATCCTTAAAATATTAGAGCGCAACACACCTCCGTTTTTGAGAAAAACGTCCTTAAAGTTTTTAGCGTTGCTAATGTATTATTAAGTTTTCACAACTGACGGAAGCGGTGTAGCGTAGGTAGCAGAGGTACTAGCACGCGATCAAGGGGTCGTGTGTTCGATCCCCGGTCGGGGTATTGATTTTCTTTTTGAATTATTGTCGTCGTCGTGTGTTCGATTACCGGGGTGAGTATTGTTTTTGCGAATAATTGTGAATGTAATTTTTTTATGGTGAATCAGCAATGTTCGCCTACAAATACATTTATTTTTACAAATCAGCAAACTGTTCGTTCATTTAGGTATGTAAATTATACTGAAAACTCATTTTCTCATTTCTCTTATTGCTACCCAATTTTACCCAATTTGGCACTGAGCACGGAGATAACAAAGACTGGATTCTAGGAACTAAGACCTATAAGATCATCCGGCAAGGATTTCGCTTCGAGCAATCCGAAATTATGAAACTGTTAAATAATTACGTCCCTAGTATCTACTATATGTCACAATTACTGACCACCATAGTATTTATGGCTAGCCACGTTGGGCGTCACTCTGGTTTATTGCTTTTTGCCGAGTTGGCTATGAAACACGAAGAGGGCGCAGGATTGATTCTAGGAACAAGGGATGATCCTACCGCCAACTATGATATTGCTCGATTACAACCGTTGTTTGATTGCACCGCAACCGTTCAACAATGAGTTTTCAGTATAATTTACATATCTAAATGAACGAACAGTTTGTTGATTTGTAAAAATAAATGTATTTGTAGGTGAACATTGCTGATTCACCATAAAAAAATTACATTCACAATTATTCGCAAAAACAATACTCACCCCGGTAATCGAGCACACGACGACGACAATAATTCAAAAAGAAAATCAATACCCCGGCTGGGGATCGAACACACGACCCCTTGACCGCGTGCTAGTACCTCTGCTACCTACGCTACACCGCTTCTGTCAGTTGTGAAAACTTAATAATACATTAGCAACGCTAAAAACTTTAAGGACGTTTTTCTCAAAAACGGAGGTGTGTTGCGCTCTAATATTTTAAGGATCGAATATCCTTGCCGTCTTCTACTTATGTGCCAAATTTCGTCCAAATCTGTGATTCCATAACCTGAGCCTCTCCTACTAAGTACGAAAAAAGGGGTGAGTTCAAATTTCAAGGGTCTATTTTGAATAGTATCAAGAAATTTGGATAGGCAACTTTGATCTGGAGATAAAATAGCAGTTGATGCGATCATCCTCACCGGCACGGAAGATATGCAAAATGATAATCTCGTAGGGAAAGGTTATGTGGTCCGTTTTGGGAAATGACGAGGATATAATTAAGGTAGAATATTTTCGAAATGGAGTAGCTTTTACGGGCTCTTACTAGCCAAACTACGAAATTAGACTGCTGGAGGCTATTAAAGAAAAGGGGCCAGATAAATTGCGGGAAATTATCCTGTTCAACCAAGAAAACAACAGCACACAAGACTGAAATTGCGATTGCTGCCATTCAAGAAGCCGATTTCGAACTGATCGAAAACCCCAGAAATCTGGGGTTTTCGATCAACTAGTCTGACTCAAGGGTACGAAATTTTAAGATGATAGCGAAGCGATAGCCACTATGGAGGATTGTTGGAAGGATCATGAAAATGGATTTTTCTAAGGATACTCAGGCTTAGGAAAATGGTCGTTATAAAGATTTTAAATTGTTACGATATCATGTAGAAACATAAATACAACTTTAAACAATGTTCGTTGATTTAAAAATCATTACTTTTGAATTGCTTCCCTTGCTCAAATGATAAAAACGCAGTCATCATTTAATCTTTTATATAAAATTAATATCCCATGACTCATTGATCTTGTTCATTTAATACACAATGTCTGTATACTATTGCCATGTCAATAACTCCACTCTATGTTTAAACATTTTGAAAAGCGGCTCCAATGAAAGCTCATATGCAATTACGAGTGTTGGTTTATAATTTTGCGGTTAGAGTGTTAAGTAAGAAATCATGCCGCGGCGGCAGATGTTTATGCACTGTTTATTCATTTAGCAAACAAACACGTGAAGTTTATTTGTAAGTAATTTTTTGTTAAAATTTGATTAGTTGTTGAAGTGATCCGGAATTTACCGTAACTTATTTGCGAATCATATATTGAACAAATGATGAGAAAATGTGTTTGAGGGCGTTCTAAATGTTCTTGTTTTATGGCATTAAAAACGAGTCATTTCACCGCACATTTCTTTGAAGTAAATATAATTTTACAAACATATAACAATCAGTACATTATTTATTTGATTTCTATTTAAAAATATAATTAAATTTTATAGGTAATGATATAATCATAGCAAAATATGTATGGGATTCGGAAAATTTTAAACAATCAATTCTCCAATGAAATGGACATTTTTTTATTTAAAAACGATATTGAGTGAATATTTAACGTTGAATGTAGCACGTATTTTAGGGTTAAGTATATTGTTGTAATGTACATTTTATATATTTATATTTTTATATGTTGACTATTATTGCCTTGCTTTGGCGAAAAAAAAAATATACGCGTCTTTTACTCGAAAAATATGCATAAAAATTAAATAAATAATTTGCATAGTACATACTTTACAATATGTACAGCCTTATTAAGAGAAATTCAAATTTAATTTTTAATTTTTTTTATGTTTTGTTTACATTTAATTCTTAGTAATTTCGATTTTCGTAAAGGTGAAATGGTACGAGAAAAAAAATCAAGAGATACACAAACAGTCTTTTTTGTTGATTCTTTAGAGAGAAAAAAACTGTTTCAACTTATGGAAGTGGAATATCACTTGTCAAAGCAGTTATTGGAAGAATTTTAACGAAACCTCCCACAAAGTTATAAAATAATGCAACATGAGATGAAAATACTGATAACTATCAAACTGTACCTTAAAATCTCGCGAAGAAAGGTCCTCGAACAAAATTTAACTAATTTTCTACACCAAAATGTGTTACAAGCACGAAAGTGTTGTCATAAGAACGGAGGAAAAATTATTTCTAGAGGTAAAATAAGAATATGGAGTATAATCTTGATCGGCAAAGTTATAACATCGCTCAAAAATTTAGAAACACAGCAAAAAATAGTAAGCAACTAGATGGAATTATTTTTAGTGATTATGTATTTGCTGATAAGATTGAGTAACTCAACTTTATATTTCTGCAACGGGTCAAAATTTGTTTAGCAATCTGCCAAAATTATATTTTGAAGAATATAATAGGACTAGTTTTTGGATTATGGAGTTTTACTGGCGAGTGACGAGGTTCGATTATAGGTCGATTTATCTATTCATAAGGACATGTAAGACAATGCGCGATTATTCAAAATATTTGAAGAATTTATTGAATTACTTCCTTTTTGACAGACTACTAACTTTTGGGCAACACTCTACAACTAGACTAGACTACCTACTGTTTCATTTTTTTTAATAACAAGATTTATTTCCGAGACAATGTACAGTGCTCGTTAAGCTATATGTATGCAGAGTATGTATATGCATCGAATATTTACTGACTGCTTTCAGAAATAAGTCTTCAGGGACTTATGTTAAAATCAAATTAATTGGCTATGACAATTTTATACAATCCATCCAAAATTAAATGTTAAATTTGACATTAATTAATTGTTTCGGTAGCAAAATTTCTCCAATGGTGCAATTTTTAATTGAAATGAACCAAAAAAAAACCTTTATTGCCATGGTTATGCTAATTTCGAAGCTATTTATTGATCATGTTTGATAGAGAGCGTTTATTTTTATCAGCACATTGAAATTGTTCGGGTCATGTTCACACATAACACATATATATACTATCTTGATTATTGGCTGTTGACACATAACAAATTTATTTACATTTATCAATCAATCATTTTATTATCTTTTTAGTAGTAAATTTTTCGCAATGCATTTCATATCTTTTGTATAACATATATGTACGATTTTTTATGGTACCATGGCATTGCAACACGAACATTATGTCAACAATTTGTCATTGATTTTTGGACTCATTGTGATTCTCTTTAGGACTGATAAATTTCTAATTCAGATTAAGAGTGTGTGTGTGAATTTTCCACGGTAGTCAAGATAACAATTTCCAAACAACCTATGAAATAATAGGGCGGATCTGTAAAAAAACGTCTAAATTTGGGTGTTGAGGGAGGGGCACACTGATATTTGCAGAAAAAGTTGTGGAATAACTCGTATGACAATAATTGACTTATCCTTCCTCTCAAAAAGGTCGGGAACATCAATAAAAAAATCGAAATGTTTAAAAATTATATAAAATCGATTTTTTGCTACTTTTCTCACTCCTAACTTTAAAACGATTTATTTTAGAGCAAAGCTGTGGGAAAATAAAAGTTACGTAATTAAATTTTCTATAAGATATGATTGGTTAAAACTTTTAAAACATTTTCCTTGCCGCAAAATAGCAATAAATAAAAAAAAGGAAAAAAGCCTTTTTTGCCACTTAGAATGCACTTAGGACTTTCATATTTCGCATAGAAAATCTTTATAATATAATAAAACATTACACAAATTCTTATCAAAGTCGATTGAGTAGATTCCGCATAATAATTTTGCAATCTAAATTGATTTTAAAAAAATTAAATTTTTTGAAATCCTGCAAGTTAGAAATTTTTTTTTCCCATATTAAAGATGTTTTTTTCAATATTGGAATGTGGGAAATTCAAAAAGTAATCACACGCTTTTATAGATATCCATTTTCAAACTCAAAAAGTTTAAGGTGATTATATTTATATTGAAAAGAATTATATTAAATTTTTTTTAAATTGACAAATTTTTGTATAAATTTAAAAATAATTGTGCATAAAATTAACAAAGAAAAGTGTATTATAGTTTCGAAAGTATATACTTCGAAGTATTTATCAACAAATTTTCATTAAAATATATTCATTTATAAAAAAGATATAATGAAACAAATTCTAAAAAGAACTAGAAAAATGAAGCATGTAAAAAAACAAAAATTTCAACAAGCTATTACTATTCTCCTTTTATATTCATCCATTTTTTTTGTAATAATAATGTTACAAAAACATAAAAAATATTAAATTCGGATGGGATTTTCGCTGTAACAATTATTAAACAAATATTGATCGAAAATGTTTGTCTTTATGACTTATTTCTTCATAAATAAATAGATTTTGTAGCAAGATAGCTTATTTTTTCAAACTTGAAAATATATTCATTTGAAAGTTGAGTTCTTTCTCTACATTCAAGATAACTTTGTTTATTTTTTAATCGAGCGATAAAAAAATTCAATTTACTGTAAGTGCGCACGCACCCGCCAATTGACCCTCCTTTCAACTACCTACATTTAAATTTTCTTTCATTTTGTATTTTTTGCGGCTTACTAGGCTATACGTAAGTATTCAACTAATTTTTTAATTTTGCAAACTGAAGCAATCCTACGAAACTTTTCCATTATACATTTTCACATACATTTCTGAAAAAACACACTAATTAACATAGATATTTCATGAGTGTTTTATCTTCACTTATCAGTTATATCCTAATGAAATCTCTATGACATATGCACATACGAAGGGATCAGATTGTACCGTAATACCATACGACAAACTAAACAACATAATGATTCATTCGTAACAACACGAGACCCAAGTCACGCTGATTAATATTATTATTATTAATATATTATCGCAATACCAAGTTCTACACCTTGATTATTCGTTATTGATTTCTGTTCTGTTCAAATTAAAACATTTCTGTTTATATTTGCAATGACGTCAATAAGAATCACATGGTCTCCTCTTATACAATTTAATGTTTTTAATGTTTAAACATGAAGCTACTGGAGCTGCTAATTAGCCAATCAACATTGTGTGCCTGAAGGAGAATGATTATCAAAAGATAATTACCAAGGCAAAATATGCGTTCAAAAACATTTTTTTTCGAGTTTTTTGATTAGAAACAAAATATAAATGTTATCATGTTTGTTTGTATTTGCGTAGTTGATTTTCTAGGATTTAAAATTGCGGTTCGATTTGCCGATCTTCTTGAAATAATCAAAAATTTGATTTATTGAATGTTCTATAGTCGATTGAGTGGACTCATCACGTTCAGATTTACGAACATACTTAATCAAATATTAGCCTAATCTGCGTATAGGATAACGCGTTGAAATCATCAATACTGAGTATTTTATGCTATCAATAAATCTATATAAGTTCTAACACATGATTAAAATCCAAATCCAAGTGTTGAAAAGAGTCAAGGCCAGCTCGGTTGTAGTTCCAATTAATTTTTCAAAGAGATTACGAGTGCTTTTATTATGCAGGTTCTATTTGGTGTCTGTTTATCTTTTCAAAATTTGGCTAAGAAAAGTTGGGCAGTACTTATCGGACAAACGATGTTTGTTATACATTAAAATTGTTGCCTAAGCACGAGAAGTTTGTTTTGGATAGTCTTTTTAAAGAGAATTGGAAGTAAACTGATCCCATAAGACTTATTTTATTCAAAAAAACTATTTGCGTTTGTATGAAGAAGAGATTGCACACCCCCTATCCAATATTCAGCGTCATCACATACTTAAAATAATTTTCTAAATGTTAAACCTTTGCCATTTTTTTTGAATCCATTCATTTCATTTCATTGTATTTTATTTTAAATACACTTCAATTTTTCGACCACACCAAATTTATTTTCAACAATTTCGTCACAGTACGGATGCAAGTGAAATCTCATTGCTGCTGTCCTTTATTTAGTCAAGAATGCAACAATGACGTAGGTGAATAATGCATTCTTTTTGCTTGCGTCTCTTCTTGCACGTACGTAACAGATGTTTACATTTAATCAGCGCTAATTGATATGCAGTTAATTGACGGCGTAAAATATTCTAATGAATTAATCTTGACGTAATCAATGTACAGTGGCTCAAAAAAGTATCCGGGCAGCATAGTTTTTACAACTTTTTTTTAAAAACACAGAATTATTGCATATTTATTTGCATAACATGGTATTATATTTACGCTTAAAAGCTTTATTATTAATTTAATACAAAATATTTCTCACATTAACGATTTTAAAATACGTTGTATTAATTTTGTCGAAAAAACTGAAAATTAAATTAAATTAGTCAAAAAAGTATTCGGGCAGAAAGCAATTCAACAAAATTTACCGAATTTACCTGGAATTTAATATCTTGTCGAGCCGCCGTGACTTTTGATTCTCTTAAGTGGAAGGGGTGTTAATTTTCAATATTTTGAACATATTTTTAAGGGTTATTTTTGAGAATATGGTAAATATACATTTATTCATAAGTTGAGAACATATTAGTGGAACATTCCAAGAATCTTTTATTAAATTTTTGTGAAAAAATATTGTGAATTGAGCCACTGACAGCAAATCCTTGTATACACCAAAAAAATGCTTTGTGGTGATCATCGTGACTGATTACTGTATCACCTGTTGACTAAACACCAAAAAGATTTCGTTACTTTATGAGTATTTCGAGGTAACAAAATCAAGTTTTTTTATATCATTGATTTTTCAATTTTTAGAAGTAAAACGAGACAAAAAAATTGAATTTATCAAAATTTACTGATAAAAATCGGCGAATTTGTTGTTTTAAAGTAAATTATAACAATAAAAA
Source organism: Oxycera nigricornis (assembly GCA_963942545.1). Taxonomy (NCBI): domain Eukaryota; kingdom Metazoa; phylum Arthropoda; class Insecta; order Diptera; family Stratiomyidae; genus Oxycera; species Oxycera nigricornis. The sequence goes on along the minus strand of OZ012663.1, from coordinate 27,608,118 downwards.
ACACAAAATCTCGATGTTGTTACCTCATTATTTATGCATAAAGAGTGCAAAATTTGTGAAGGATCGGTTTAGTAGTTTTGAGTAACAGTGAACGCAGACTTAGAAAAAGTTTATAATATTTTTTCTCAAATTGGGGGGGGGGGGCTGTTGCGATCTAATATTTTAAGGTTCAAATATCCTTGACATCTTCTACTTATGTGTCAAATTTCCCCTAGATCTGAGAGGACGATGTCGTGCCTTTTTCTTGTGAGATCGCTACATTCAACGGGCCGTGCGAGCACGCTTCGTTTCTTCCACCGAAAATATAAGGACTTCGAATATCGGCCTCAAACTTTTTGAGCATACTCTTGAATAGCTAAACTTTTGATTTTTTGAACCGTCTAATGTGATTTCTTCCCTTAACTTAGGATTTTTTTAACTTGCTGCACTAACCAACTTTTTTCACGGGCATTAAATACACGTGGACGCCCTGACGTCTGCCTTTTAACAATCGATCTAGTTCCCTTGAAACGCACAATTATACCATGAACTGTCGATTTACTCACTTTCGCGACTTCCGCAATTCTAGGTTCCGATTTATTATCCTTAAAATGGGAAATAATAAGCTTCCTAACACAAATTTCAATTTCCCACGTTTTGCGAACCATTATTAAATTAATTTCGACTAACAATACAAGAGGCAAAGCTATACTAATTATAATATTTATTACCAAATATAATAACATGTCAATTGAGTTGCCACGTTGTGTAATTCCAAGAATTCGATTCTGCCCGAAAACTTGTTTGACTGCCATAATAGACACATGTATATTAATTCTTGGAAAAATGCTTCTAGTGCTAGTTAAATTGAATGCAACTTTTTTTGGTACCTACTTCAAAACGTTATCATGATCCATTGAATGAAGGAAAATTGCCAAATTTGTTTCTTAGATTATTGCTGCTGATTGTCCCTTTGCCCGGATACTTTTTTGAGACACTGTAGCTCCATATTTATAGTTATTTTGGCGTATATTACAGGACTTGTGAAGCAAATATAGGTTCTACTAACTTGAATCAACGATCTTTAACATTGGGCTGTAGGTCTTATAATGAGAAGGCACGACTGCATCCTCTCAGATCTGAACTGTAATACCCCCCCCCCCCCCGATTTCAAGAAAAAAGCCTGTAAAGTTTTCAGCGTCGCTTATCAATTATTAAGTTTTTTCGTCTGCCAGAAGCGGTGCAGTGTAGAGAGCAGACCATCTGTCCCGCGGTCATGTGTTCGATTCCCGGTCGGTGTTGTCATTCTTTTTGGAAAAAAAAATAACCGCGGGACAGATGCACTGTTCCCTACACTGTATCGCTTCTGGCAGACGAAAAAACTTAATAATTGATAAGCGAAGCTAAAAACTTTAAAGGCTTTTTCTCAAAATTTGGGAGGGGGGGGGGCGGTTGCGGTCTCATATTTTAAGGATCGAAAATCCTTGACGTCTTCTACTAATGAGCCAAAATTCATCCAGATCTCAGAGGACGAGGTTGTGCCTTCTCCTTGTTAGCTACCATTTATTAATATATAAATACATGGCGCTTAATATGTTGTAGATTATTAGCTGATGTCTTATACATACATTATATGCTACAATAAGTTAAAAATGTTAAGACAATTATTTTATTTTAATATTTTAAAATTTATACTTCAATCATTTTAGCATTTATATTATTTTAAAAAAAATAGCAACAGTTTGGAGCATCATTTTTCTCTTCACATTCATATTCTTCATATTCATTCAAAGCTTTTTTATCATTTGAATATGCTAAGCTGTGCAAATACTATACAGATACAAAATGTCTACCGCAGATTGTTGGGTATCATCGTCAGATTGAGGAAAATTTAAAAATATTCATATCATGCGAACATTTGCCTTTTTCATGACCGCATGGCAAGTAACGTGTTTATAGATTGAATATAGAAATTTCGCTGATGTCAGTTTGTTTGCACTAATGATTATGATAATGTTAATTTTAGAGCAAAAAACGGTAGATTTTCTTTATAGATCTTGAGATTGAGACTTAAAATTGCGGCACTAATATGAATAGGAACTATTTTTTCAATATAGGTACGTCTCTTCTTAATAGATATTTCTTCGTATAATCGATTTAACAGTACTTCACCTATAAATTTTGTTGTTATATTTGGGAAATTATACAATCACTTGCCTTTACGACACATTCAATATTTACTACTATATCAAAATGCGTCAAATACAAACAAAATTTCAAAACAACAGACAAAATAAGTAGAATTTACTATACTTTTCCTGAGGCTTGTTTTCCTATGAATTAGCAGCTGATCAGTAAAAACTCAATCTTATTAAATTGTTATCAGAAACAACATTAAAATAAGGTACTCAATGAATTATTTCGAAATAATACGTCATTAACATTCTCAAGTGCTACACTAAATTATTTCGCTTCTTCGAATTAAGACTGGATAAAACAATTTATCTGAGTTATTGATTGGCTAATCAATTAAATGTTTCGAAAGTTCGATGACAATTTCAGCTAGTTGAACAATACATGCATAAATAGTCAATATTGAAGCGGCCATAGTAAGTATCTTTCAGTTTCAATAAGTTATCTATAATCGCCTCATTTTGAAATGATTTCAACGGTTGTTGTTGCCGCGAAACTTTAAGTAACAATCACGTGTCTTTACTATAAATAGATAACATCAAATGTTTTGGTCGCTACAAAATATACAGCAATGACAGCAAACAGAAAGAGAGGCAACGGTGAAAAACATATGAAAGTAGGTAATTCTCATACTGATTTTAAAAAAAATAGTGAGAGAATATTTTGTTGTTAAAGTTTTGAAAGACTTGTAAAGAAGCTGAACAATCTTATTTATAGGAACTTTTGAATATCCCGCTTATGAAGATTCATTTGACACATCACGTACACCTTAAAATGTAGCATTAAAGTCTTCTCGTGCTCATCACAATGTCAAACGAAAGCGTTTTCACAATTTTCATTCTACTCGAAGAGAAATGTCTTTTCTTCCGGTTAGCATACAAAAAAATCGTCTACGTAAACATCAATCACATTTTGAAGGATTTGCCAAAAAAAATTGAACTTAGCGAAAAATATTGACATGCTATGATGGAGCACGTAAGTATATATCTATTGTTTTTAGACAAATTAAACTCAAACTGATAGAAACAATATACCATTAGCGACTTTTATTAAATCAATTTCGGTGTGGCATATAATTATTAAAACATATTAATATTCTTGTTTTGTATAGACTCAAATTTGATGAACGTTTAGCTCATTTTTTTAATATTTTAATTTTTTCAAGGTATGCAACATGTTTGAAAGCTTCAGCTTATCAGTTTGTAATGTCCCAAACATCAAACATGCAAACATCGTATCCACCACAGTGTATACAATATACAGTGGGAAAACTCTAGGTGGGGAAATGAAATACACTGTGCTTTAAAACTAAATTTAACAGAGCATTAACAGAAATTTAACAGAGACCACAGCGAAACAACTATAGAAAATACAGGTGTAAAGCAGAGCAGAGCATATGCTCGTGCTTAAAGCTTAAAGCTCGTGGTAGTTCCTCGGAGCTACTCGGCGTTGAAAATTGATAGTCCACTTTTTACTCTAAGTGTAACGACTAGTGTATCCATAGACTATGGTTTCCACTGATGCCGGAGCGATGGTCGCCAGCCAGGCAGTGACGGTAACGGTTCGTACTGGCGAGATGCATGTGTACCACCACTGTTGCCGCTACCGACGACTGGAAGTTCAAACACAATAGTTAGTAGTGGTTATATGCCGATTCTAGAGCGGAAGTGAACTGTCAAAATCCGATGACGTCATCACCACCGGAAGTGAACTGTCAAAATCCGATACCCCAACCGGAAGTGAACTGTCAAAATCCGATACCCCAACCGGAAGTGAACTGTCAAAATCCGATACCCCAACCGGAAGTGAACTGTCAAAATCCGATACCCCAACCGGAAGTGAACTGTCAAAATCCGATACCCCAACCGGAAGTGAACTGTCAAAATCCGATGACGTCATCACCACCGGAAGTGAACTGTCAAAAGGACCTTTTTTGTGCAATCAATAAAAATTATCGATTTATTGATTTATGCTGACGTCATCACTACCGGAAGTGAACTGTCAAGGCCGCGCCCACAAAACCGCAAGCCTATTACGTCATCAACCGCAACCAAGCCGATGACGGCATTAACCCTTTCTTCCCCTCTCTCTCTCTCTCACACACACACACACACGATCTCACCCACAACGGTGTTGCCACACGCAAAATTGCGCCCCCGCGATCCCACTTTACACCGACGACCCTGCAAATTTCACGGCAAGACGCTTTCACTTATTCGGAGACACTAAAAATCGGTTGTGGCGTTCCATATCAAATTTCCCAACAGCGAATTACAGCCGGATGTAAGTTTTCAGTATTGTGGTTCTTAGAGGAAATAGCGCTGATAAGAGACATCCGTTTCTACCCAAGGAGGATGTGGTTTTTATTTGAATTTGATATACGCTTTGAAGAAATCAAATGAAATAACGTTGATAAGAGGCAAGTTTGTGGTTTTTAAGAAAATTTTTAGATAACGAAGTTTTGCGTACATTTTGAAACGAAAATAAAAACCGTTATACCAAAAAATTATTACGTCATCAGTTTTTGCTTATCTATTTTCAGTCAAAAGGAGGATGTGGTTACAAGTTTAAAAAAAAAGCGGAAAAATTCCAATTAAAGTTGAATAATTGTGGTTTATGATTTTGTTTATAAGGCGAACCGAAAACTACAATAGCCATAGTTTTTTTCCAAACTTTAATAGCGAAAGGTGTTTTCAATTTTTTGTGAAAAATGAAAGGTTTTTTGTGCGAATTCTGTGAAAAAGACTTTCCGTCTTCTGGTGCTCTGAAGAGGCACATACAACATACGCACGGTGAGTAGCGAAGGAGTATTTTTTTTTGTAGCTATTACAAACAACCCCTTTAAAATAGAAAATACAAGCCCATATAAGAATCACAACCTAGCAGGAGCGTCAACACACAACCAAACGCCCCTTAAAATTTGTGATGTGTGTCTGGTTATTGTCAAAACAACAGAGTGGAACCGCCACATCCGAACAAACACACACAAAAAGAATATTTATCATTCTGTTGATGAGAATTTTCAAAGCATAAAGAGTAGCTTTAAAAACAGAATACAAACGCTCGTATATCAAAACAAAGATGAGAACGCATTGATTCCGGAAGTATTTTTCAAAAACCTAGAGGAACCACTTATGATTATATTAAAGCAAATATTAAAAAAATCATCCTCTATTAAGTTTAATGTTGAGCTATTTGGGGATTATATGAAAACTTGTTTGTCAGACGACAAGGAAGAAAGCGTGTGTTTGATAAGCATTAAATCGTTTCAACCAAAGATGCAAGCCGCCCAAACTGAATGTGAGTTGCAAACGGGGTTCAAGAACAACGTTGATCAGATTATTAAGAAAATGCAAGAGTTTCAAGAGAGAGATAGTGGATGGACGCTAGTGAAAATAACTCACTGTGAAATAAACATAAACGAACACAAGCCGCTTAGGGGAACGAAACACGTGCGTTTACCACCATTTATAGCAAGCAAGCGTGCATGTGTTAATATTAAAAACGACGATGAATTCTGTTTTAAATGGAGCATAATTTCTGCGTTGTCTCCCGCGCAAATCAGTTCAGATAGACCATCATCTTATCATATATCGGATATTACGCAAAGTGTTATAACACTGGATAATGGTATATTATTAAAGTTTAACGAGCTAGAGTTCCCACTAAAGGCGCACGATGTAGCGAACTTTGAAAAATTAAACCCCTTAATTAGCGTAAACGTGTTTGGTTATGAACCCGAAAATCGGAAAATTGTGGGACCATATTATAACACAAAGAACGAGCGAAAATATCATATAAATTTATTATTGATACAAAACACCGACGAAGACCAACACTATGTGTGGATAAAGAACCTTTCAAGGTAATACCGTAGTTTTGTCTATTCTCCCCCCTAATTTTTATTGTTTAAGGTTGATCCAACATCAACAGACACTCCACGGCCATAAGCTTTTTATTTGCAATACATGTCTTCAGCATTTTCATACCGAAGAAGCCCACCTACAGCACAAAAACGAGTGTGGTAAAATTGTGACAACCATGCCGAAACCGGAAAAATCAACACTATATTATCAGAATTTTGAGCGCCAACTGGATGTGCCATTTGTCATTTATGCCGACTTTGAGTGTTTGCTTCAAGATGTGAACACCTGTTTTGCCGACCCAGAAACTTCCTCAACAGCAAAAGTCCAGGAGCACACACCATGTGCATTTTCATATTATATTAAGTGTTCTTTTGATTCGTCATTAGATAGGTTAAGAGCGTACAAAGGTCCAGAATCCTCTAAAAGCTTTGTAAAATCGCTTGTGAACGACGTAAGGCGGCTCTATTCAGACTATATAATGATGCCAAAACCGATGTATACTTTAACAAACCAAGAAATGAAAATTCAAACAGAAACGGTCCTTTGTCATATATGTAAAAAGATTCTTGAAAACGACAGAGTGATGGACCACTGCCACTTAACGGGAAAGTATAGGGGTCCAGCTCATAATAAATGTAATTTATTATTTAGAGTGCCCAAATTCTTTCCAATCTTTTTTCATAATTTTTCCGGATATGATTGTCATTTATTCGTAAAAGAACTTGGTAATTTGGACGGTGATATAAAAATTATTCCCCAAAATAAGGAGCGATATATATCGGTATCAAAAAGAATTGTGATCAATAGCACCACAACGATTGAATTACGATTTTTAGATTCTATTAGATTTATGCAAAGTAGTTTAGATGAGCTTGTAACATATTTACCCGCGATAAAACTAGAGACAGTGCGCTCAATATATGGGGAAGAAAGCAAATTCAAGTTGCTAACAAGAAAGGGCGTATTCCCCTATGAGTATATAAATTCGTGGAGCCGATTGGACGACCCTTGTTTACCCCCACGCGAAAATTTTTCTAGTAAATTAACAAATAGTGAGTGTAGTGAAAACGACTATAAACACGCGCAAAACGTCTGGAAAGAGTTCAATTGTAAAACGCTTTGGGATTATTTAGAGTTGTATTTGAAAACAGATGTATTGCTTTTAACAGACGTGTTTGAAAATTTTAGGAAAATTTGTAAAGAAATCTATGAGTTGGATCCCTGTCAATATTACACTGCTCCGGGTCTAGCATGGGATGCTATGCTTAAAACAACAAAAACCAGACTAGAGCTTTTAAATGATATAAACATGTACAATTTTTTCAAACGAGGCATTAGAGGGGGCATTACCCAATGTTCGCATCGACACTCTGTAGCCAACAATAAATATATGGAAAGCTTTGTTGAAACGAATCCATCAAAATACATAATATATTTGGATGCAAATAACTTATACGGGTGGGCCATGTCTCAACCCCTTCCACATTCTTCATTCGAATGGGTTCCAAATGTTAATGATATTGATATTATCAATATTCCACAGGATTCTGATATTGGATACATATTAGAGGTCGATTTAGAGTATCCCCCATTAAAACACAATGATCACAACGATTTACCCTTTTGTGCAGAAAATAAAGCAGCACCGGGTTCCAAAAACAAAAAGCTTATTACAGACTTAACAAACAAACACAAATATATTATTCACTATCGGAATCTGCAACAATGCTTAGAAAATGGGCTAAGACTTATCGGTGTTCATAGAATTTTACAATTTAAACAGTCTTGTTGGCTAAAGAGCTATATCGATTTGAATAATTATTATCGCACAAAAAGCAAAAATTCGTTTGAAAAGAATTTCTTTAAATTGTTGAACAACGCGGTATATGGGAAAACGATGGAGAACGTGGAAAAAAGAAAAGATGTGAAAATTGTTACAGAATGGGAAAGTCGGGGCAGACACCTAGGCGCCCGCGCTCTTATCGCAAAACCTAACTTTCATAGTATAGCCATATTTTCAAACAACATGGCCGCAATTCAGATGAATCGAGTGAATGTGTGCTATGATAAACCAATTTATTTGGGGTTTACCGTTCTTGATATTTCAAAGCTAAAAATGTACGATTTTCACTATACTTATATGAAACCAAAATATCGCGAAAATGTTCTTCTAAATTATATGGACACAGATTCATTCATTTATACAATTAAAACAGAAGATTTTTATAGAGACATTTTAAACGATATTGACAACTACTTTGATACTTCAGAATATTCTAAAGATAATCCCTATCATATTCCATTGAAAAATTGTAAAATTTTAGGTTTAATGAAAGACGAAACGCACGGAAAAATAATAAACGAATTTATAGGGCTAAGAGCAAAAATGTATTCATTAAGTATTGATCAGGAAAAAACAATAAAAAAGGCAAAAGGCGTTAAGAAAACTGCAGTGGATAGATTGAGTATAGATAATTATAGAGAGTGTTTGTATAGGAATAAAATTTATAGAGGAGATATGTATGTATTTAGATCAAAACTTCATAACATATATACGGAGTGTATTAATAAGATAGCTTTAAGCAGCTTAGACAATAAGAGACTAATTAGGGAGGATAAAGTTAGCACATATGCTTGGGGACATTGTGAAATTTGATATGAAAATAATAACAGCATTGTATTTTATAAAAAAAGGCGTTTTTTTTCCTCAAAGATAATGGGCAAAAACACGAACCGTTCGTTGTTTTAGTTGAAGGAAATATTGGATGTGGAAAATCCACACTTCTAAATCATTTCAACAAATTTGATGATGTATGCTTGATGTATGAACCACTTAAAAAATGGCAAAATGTGGGGGGATACAACCTATTGGTGTGTAGCATCATATTCTCATATTAAACCCAAACGTTTATATGAAACATTTTAGGATTTGTTTTATAAGGACCCAGAACGATGGGTAATACCTACACAGAATTATATTACTTTAACCATGTTTGAAATGCATATGCGATCAACAGACAAGAAGTTTAAACTAATGGAGCGCTCTTTGTACAGCTCAAGGTGCGTTAATGATTTCTGGCTCCAACATTTTTTAGTTTTTTTTAGATATTGCTTCATAGAATGTCTATATGAGGCTGGACGAATAGATGACGAAATGCGATGCGTTCTATTAGAAACCCATAATCTGATGGAACAAAACTTTAAGATTAACGCCAATCTTATTGGTGAGCTACAGATGAAAATATTTTAAAAACACACCAAACAAGCGTCTTTATAGTTTATATTCAAACATCTCCGGAGGTAGCATATGAGCGAATAAGAAAACGAGCCCGCGCCGAAGAAGAATTTGTGTCAATGGAGTATTTACAAAGCCTACACAAACACCACGAGAACTGGTTAATCGAAAATAAGCCCCAAACAAACAGCATACCCGTTGTTGTTGTGGATGGAAATCAGAATGCGGCTTGTATGCTTTCAGAATATCAAAAAATAGAACAAATGCTGCAGCTGCCCCAAGAAACACGAATCTCAACTTACAATAGCATAAAATAATAAATCGATAATTTTATTGATATAAAAAAAAAATATACTTTATTTTGCTTTTTCACACACAACACATTTTTTCTTATTTTAACCGATCTACAACAATTTCCTAACTTCGCTAGTCAACGGATTGTATTCTACAATTCTATCGTGGAGTAATAGACAAAATGCTGTTGTCTTTGGCGGAAACATGCTTGCAAGCAAATAGCGATATCCTTTATTATTGGCTGATGATAGTTATCGCATTTATTCTATTAATTGTGATTTTTTTAATTCTTCAATAATTGATATTATTTCGTTGTTTTGATTATTGTGATCTGTTTGTTGCGATGCAATGAGTTACTGCAATCGACTTACTAATTCATTCGGATCATCCCAATTTATATAGTCTTTCTGTTTGTTGGGTGTTTGCATTAAGCTGTAGTTGTTGTATTTAATGTTGACCATTCGTTTTAACCCCCTTCCTTCTTTGCTATTCAACAGCTTAGAAATTATTTGTGTATACTTAAAGCCTCGATTTCCATTAACTTGACTACTGCTGTCATAAGATCGCCTGTGAGCATTACTATGCAGAAGAATATTTTTATAATTCTCTAAATCTTCATTGGTATATAATGTTTGATCTGGGTTCTTCATAAAAAGCAGTTCAAATAAGCCTTGAGTTCCCATATAAGAATTCTCATCTACAACTATTTGTTTGCCATCGATTACGAAATTCGAATTTCCTATCTTCCAATTATCCTCAGCATCGTCATCCTTATATACACCATAAATACTATCAATTATAGTCGGTTGATTTACATAAATATCTAGATATTGTTTAGCAATATCCGAAAAATGGTTTTGCTTCATGTACTCTTCAAGATGTTTTTCTCCTTCCGGAGACGTTACATATTTACGAATAGCTTTTGTAGAAGAATTAGATGAAGTGCTGGTGCGGTTAAGTTTTCGCTCAAGCTTTGCTGGAGGAGGAGTTTTGAAACTATCATCTTCTTCACTATCTTCCTTCTAAAATATTTCGATCTTTCTTTCAATAGGTTCTACTTTGCTTTTGAAATGATATTTGCTGCATCGAAAGGGATTCGATATATTCATAATACTATAAAAGCAAAATCACAGCATCGAAGCAGTTCATAAATAGATTAGATCTGTTAAAAGCATCAGTTCAACAGTTGAAAGCAGTTCAACAGTTGAAAGCAGTTCAATAGCTGTTAACAGGACCAGTTTAACAGTTCAAAGCAGTTCAATAGCAGTTCAAAGGTCCACATTAACAGCTCATATCAGTTCAGTTGCAGTTCAAAGGATCGGTTTGATGCAGCTCGATAGCTGTTCAATACAGTTTGATAACAGTTCAATACGGTTTGAGTGGTGCAGCGGTGAAGATACATAGTTCCAAACAATTCGAAAAAGGAACAAATAGATTTAGGTGCAGCAAATATCATTTCAAAATCAAATTAGAACCTATTGAAAGAATATTTCGAAATATTTTAGAGACCTTTCGAAACTTGAAGACAAATTGCTGCTGCTGTTGCCCCCCATAAACAATGAAAAGGACAATGTATGATAAACAGTTACTCAGTGATATTGTAAAGACAACCAATACGATAAGGAAAAAGTATCAACAACTGAAAGCCAACAAAGCCGGGATAGAGATTCAGTTGGAGGAAACATTTAAGCCAATCACTAACCCTCTCAAAGAATTTGTTAAAAGAACTAAGTTGTTGCAAGATCAAGCCATAAAAAATGAAATTAAAGAAGAGCCTTCATTACTTGGAGTTAAAAATGAAGAAAAAGAGAAAAAAGAGGAAGATGGTGAAGAAGAAGAAGCCAGTTTTAAGGAAGATAGTGAAGAAGATGATAGTTTCAAAACTCCTCCTCCAGCAAAGCTTGAGCGAAAACTTAACCGCACCAGCACTTCATCTAATTCTTCTACAAAAGCTATTCGTAAATATGTAACGTCTCCGGAAGGAGAAAAACATCTTGAAGAGTACATGAAGCAAAACCATTTTTCGGATATTGCTAAACAATATCTAGATATTTATGTAAATCAACCGACTATAATTGATAGTATTTATGGTGTATATAAGGATGACGATGCTGAGGATAATTGGAAGATAGGAAATTCGAATTTCGTAATCGATGGCAAACAAATAGTTGTAGATGAGAATTCTTATATGGGAACTCAAGGCTTATTTGAACTGCTTTTTATGAAGAACCCAGATCAAACATTATATACCAATGAAGATTTAGAGAATTATAAAAATATTCTTCTGCATAGTAATGCTCACAGGCGATCTTATGACAGCAGTAGTCAAGTTAATGGAAATCGAGGCTTTAAGTATACACAAATAATTTCTAAGCTGTTGAATAGCAAAGAAGGAAGGGGGTTAAAACGAATGGTCAACATTAAATACAACAACTACAGCTTAATGCAAACACCCAACAAACAGAAAGACTATATAAATTGGGATGATCCGAATGAATTAGTAAGTCGATTGCAGTTACTCATTGCATCGCAACAAACAGATCACAATAATCAAAACAACGAAATAATATCAATTATTGAAGAATTAAAAAAATCACAATTAATAGAATAAATACGATAACTATCATCAGCCAATAATAAAGGATATCGCTATTTGCTTGCAAGCATGTTTCCGCCAAAGACAACAGCATTTTGTCTATTACTCCACGATAGAATTGTAGAATACAATCCGTTGACTAGCGAAGTTAGGAAATTGTTGTAGATCGGTTAAAATAAGAAAAAATGTGTTGTGTGTGAAAAAGCAAAATAAAGTATATTTTTTTTATATCAATAAAATTATCGATTTATTATTTTATGCTATTGTAAGTTGAGATTCGTGTTTCTTGGGGCAGCTGCAGCATTTGTTCTATTTTTTGATATTCTGAAAGCATACAAGCCGCATTCTGATTTCCATCCACAACAACAACGGGTATGCTGTTTGTTTGGGGCTTATTTTCGATTAACCAGTTCTCGTGGTGTTTGTGTAGGCTTTGTAAATACTCCATTGACACAAATTCTTCTTCGGCGCGGGCTCGTTTTCTTATTCGCTCATATGCTACCTCCGGAGATGTTTGAATATAAACTATAAAGACGCTTGTTTGGTGTGTTTTTAAAATATTTTCATCTGTAGCTCACCAATAAGATTGGCGTTAATCTTAAAGTTTTGTTCCATCAGATTATGGGTTTCTAATAGAACGCATCGCATTTCGTCGTCTATTCGTCCAGCCTCATATAGACATTCTATGAAGCAATATCTAAAAAACTAAAAAATGTTGGAGCCAGAAATCATTAACGCACCTTGAGCTGTACAAAGAGCGCTCCATTAGTTTAAACTTCTTGTCTGTTGATCGCATATGCATTTCAAACATGGTTAAAGTAATATAATTCTGTGTAGGTATTACCCATCGTTCTGGGTCCTTATAAAACAAATCCTAAAATGTTTCATATAAACGTTTGGGTTTAATATGAGAATATGATGCTACACACCAATAGGTTGTATCCCCCCACATTTTGCCATTTTTTAAGTGGTTCATACATCAAGCATACATCATCAAATTTGTTGAAATGATTTAGAAGTGTGGATTTTCCACATCCAATATTTCCTTCAACTAAAACAACGAACGGTTCGTGTTTTTGCCCATTATCTTTGAGGAAAAAAAACGCCTTTTTTTATAAAATACAATGCTGTTATTATTTTCATATCAAATTTCACAATGTCCCCAAGCATATGTGCTAACTTTATCCTCCCTAATTAGTCTCTTATTGTCTAAGCTGCTTAAAGCTATCTTATTAATACACTCCGTATATATGTTATGAAGTTTTGATCTAAATACATACATATCTCCTCTATAAATTTTATTCCTATACAAACACTCTCTATAATTATCTATACTCAATCTATCCACTGCAGTTTTCTTAACGCCTTTTGCCTTTTTTATTGTTTTTTCCTGATCAATACTTAATGAATACATTTTTGCTCTTAGCCCTATAAATTCGTTTATTATTTTTCCGTGCGTTTCGTCTTTCATTAAACCTAAAATTTTACAATTTTTCAATGGAATATGATAGGGATTATCTTTAGAATATTCTGAAGTATCAAAGTAGTTGTCAATATCGTTTAAAATGTCTCTATAAAAATCTTCTGTTTTAATTGTATAAATGAATGAATCTGTGTCCATATAATTTAGAAGAACATTTTCGCGATATTTTGGTTTCATATAAGTATAGTGAAAATCGTACATTTTTAGCTTTGAAATATCAAGAACGGTAAACCCCAAATAAATTGGTTTATCATAGCACACATTCACTCGATTCATCTGAATTGCGGCCATGTTGTTTGAAAATATGGCTATACTATGAAAGTTAGGTTTTGCGATAAGAGCGCGGGCGCCTAGGTGTCTGCCCCGACTTTCCCATTCTGTAACAATTTTCACATCTTTTCTTTTTTCCACGTTCTCCATCGTTTTCCCATATACCGCGTTGTTCAACAATTTAAAGAAATTCTTTTCAAACGAATTTTTGCTTTTTGTGCGATAATAATTATTCAAATCGATATAGCTCTTTAGCCAACAAGACTGTTTAAATTGTAAAATTCTATGAACACCGATAAGTCTTAGCCCATTTTCTAAGCATTGTTGCAGATTCCGATAGTGAATAATATATTTGTGTTTGTTTGTTAAGTCTGTAATAAGCTTTTTGTTTTTGGAACCCGGTGCTGCTTTATTTTCTGCACAAAAGGGTAAATCGTTGTGATCATTGTGTTTTAATGGGGGATACTCTAAATCGACCTCTAATATGTATCCAATATCAGAATCCTGTGGAATATTGATAATATCAATATCATTAACAGTTGGAACCCATTCGAATGAAGAATGTGGAAGGGGTTGAGACATGGCCCACCCGTATAAGTTATTGGCATCCAAATATATTATGTATTTTGATGGATTCGCTTCAACAAAGCTTTCCATATATTTATTATTGGCTACGGAGTGTCGATGCGAACATTGGGTAATGCCCCCTCTAATGCCTCGTTTGAAAAAATTGTACATGTTTATATCATTTAAAAGCTCTAGTCTGGTTTTTGTTGTTTTAAGCATAGCATCCCATGCTAGACCCGGAGCAGTGTAATATTGACAGGGATCCAACTCATAGATTTCTTTACAAATTTTCCTAAAATTTTCAAACACGTCTGTTAAAAGCAATACATCTGTTTTTAAATACAACTCTAAATAATCCCAAAGCGTTTTACAATTGAACTCTTTCCAGACGTTTTGCGCGTGTTTATAGTCGTTTTCACTACACTCACTATTTGTTAATTTACTAGAAAAATTTTCGCGTGGGGGTAAACAAGGGTCGTCCAATCGGCTCCACGAATTTATATACTCATAGGGGAATACGCCCTTTCTTGTTAGCAACTTGAATTTGCTTTCTTCCCCATATATTGAGCGCACTGTCTCTAGTTTTATCGCGGGTAAATATGTTACAAGCTCATCTAAACTACTTTGCATAAATCTAATAGAATCTAAAAATCGTAATTCAATCGTTGTGGTGCTATTGATCACAATTCTTTTTGATACCGATATATATCGCTCCTTATTTTGGGGAATAATTTTTATATCACCGTCCAAATTACCAAGTTCTTTTACGAATAAATGACAATCATATCCGGAAAAATTATGAAAAAAGATTGGAAAGAATTTGGGCACTCTAAATAATAAATTACATTTATTATGAGCTGGACCCCTATACTTTCCCGTTAAGTGGCAGTGGTCCATCACTCTGTCGTTTTCAAGAATCTTTTTACATATATGACAAAGGACCGTTTCTGTTTGAATTTTCATTTCTTGGTTTGTTAAAGTATACATCGGTTTTGGCATCATTATATAGTCTGAATAGAGCCGCCTTACGTCGTTCACAAGCGATTTTACAAAGCTTTTAGAGGATTCTGGACCTTTGTACGCTCTTAACCTATCTAATGACGAATCAAAAGAACACTTAATATAATATGAAAATGCACATGGTGTGTGCTCCTGGACTTTTGCTGTTGAGGAAGTTTCTGGGTCGGCAAAACAGGTGTTCACATCTTGAAGCAAACACTCAAAGTCGGCATAAATGACAAATGGCACATCCAGTTGGCGCTCAAAATTCTGATAATATAGTGTTGATTTTTCCGGTTTCGGCATGGTTGTCACAATTTTACCACACTCGTTTTTGTGCTGTAGGTGGGCTTCTTCGGTATGAAAATGCTGAAGACATGTATTGCAAATAAAAAGCTTATGGCCGTGGAGTGTCTGTTGATGTTGGATCAACCTTAAACAATAAAAATTAGGGGGGAGAATAGACAAAACTACGGTATTACCTTGAAAGGTTCTTTATCCACACATAGTGTTGGTCTTCGTCGGTGTTTTGTATCAATAATAAATTTATATGATATTTTCGCTCGTTCTTTGTGTTATAATATGGTCCCACAATTTTCCGATTTTCGGGTTCATAACCAAACACGTTTACGCTAATTAAGGGGTTTAATTTTTCAAAGTTCGCTACATCGTGCGCCTTTAGTGGGAACTCTAGCTCGTTAAACTTTAATAATATACCATTATCCAGTGTTATAACACTTTGCGTAATATCCGATATATGATAAGATGATGGTCTATCTGAACTGATTTGCGCGGGAGACAACGCAGAAATTATGCTCCATTTAAAACAGAATTCATCGTCGTTTTTAATATTAACACATGCACGCTTGCTTGCTATAAATGGTGGTAAACGCACGTGTTTCGTTCCCCTAAGCGGCTTGTGTTCGTTTATGTTTATTTCACAGTGAGTTATTTTCACTAGCGTCCATCCACTATCTCTCTCTTGAAACTCTTGCATTTTCTTAATAATCTGATCAACGTTGTTCTTGAACCCCGTTTGCAACTCACATTCAGTTTGGGCGGCTTGCATCTTTGGTTGAAACGATTTAATGCTTATCAAACACACGCTTTCTTCCTTGTCGTCGTCTGACAAACAAGTTTTCATATAATCCCCAAATAGCTCAACATTAAACTTAATAGAGGATGATTTTTTTAATATTTGCTTTAATCTAATCATAAGTGGTTCCTCTAGGTTTTTGAAAAATACTTCCGGAATCAATGCGTTCTCATCTTTGTTTTGATATACAAGCGTTTGTATTCTGTTTTTAAAGCTACTCTTTATGCTTTGAAAATTCTCATCAACAGAATGATAAATATTCTTTTTGTGTGTGTTTGTTCGGATGTGGCGGTTCCACTCTGTTGTTTTGACAATAACCAGACACACATCACAAATTTTAAGGGGCGTTTGGTTGTGTGTTGACGCTCCTGCTAGGTTGTGATTCTTATATGGGCTTGTATTTTCTATTTTAAAGGGGGTTGTTTGTAATAGCTACAAAAAAAAAATACTCCTTCGCTACTCACCGTGCGTATGTTGTATGTGCCTCTTCAGAGCACCAGAAGACGGAAAGTCTTTTTCACAGAATTCGCACAAATAACCTTTCATTTTTCACAAAAAAATTGAAAACACCTTTCGCTATTAAAGTTTGGAAAAAACTATGGCTATTGTAGTTTTCGGTTCACCTTATAAACAAAATCATAAACCACAATTATTCAGCTTTAATTGGAATTTTTCCGCTTTTTTTAAACTTTTAACCACATCCTCCTTTTGACCGAAAATAGATAAGCAAAAACTGATGACGTAATAATTTTTTGGTATAACGGCTTTTATTTTCGTTTCAAAATGTGCGCAAAACTTCGTTATCTAAAAATTTTCTTAAAAACCACAAACTTGCCTCTTATCAACGTTATTTCATTTGATTTCTTCAAAGCGTATATCAAATTCAAAACCACATCCTCCTTGGGTAGAACGGATGTCTCTTATCAGCGCTATTTCCTCTAAGAACCACAATACTGAAAACTTACATCCGGCTGTAATTCGCTCGTGGGAAATTCGAAATTGAACGTCACAAACAATTTTTAGTGTCTCCGAATAAGTGAAAGCGTCTTGCCGTGAAATTTGCAGGGTCGTCGGTGTAAAGTGGGATCGCGGGGGCGCAATTTTGCGTGTGGCAACACCGTTGTGGGTGAGATCGTGTGTGTGTGTGTGTGTGAGAGAGAGAGAGAGGGGAAGAAAGGGTTAATGCCGTCATCGGCTTGGTTGCGGTTGATGACGTAATAGGCTTGCGGTTTTGTGGGCGCGGCCTTGACAGTTCACTTCCGGTAGTGATGACGTCAGCATAAATCAATAAATCGATAATTTTTATTGATTGCACAAAAAAGGTCCTTTTGACAGTTCACTTCCGGTGGTGATGACGTCATCGGATTTTGACAGTTCACTTCCGGTTGGGGTATCGGATTTTGACAGTTCACTTCCGGTTGGGGTATCGGATTTTGACAGTTCACTTCCGGTTGGGGTATCGGATTTTGACAGTTCACTTCCGGTTGGGGTATCGGATTTTGACAGTTCACTTCCGGTGGTGATGACGTCATCGGATTTTGACAGTTCACTTCCGCTCTAGAATCGGCATATAACCACTACTTTTGTCGACTACAACAAAGCCTTCGACTCTCTGAAACATAATTATATCTGGAAAACACTAAAAAACAAAGGAGTAGAAAGTAAATTTATCAATATTGTAAAAGAAATTTATAGCAACTATTGCAACTTGTTCCGGCTGGCGTGCAGTAGCTTTTGATTTTTTCGCGAAAAAAAATTGATATTATCTGCCCTTAGGGCATGGCGAACATTTTGCACCATTTTTCCGGTCATTTGCTTGCTGAGGGATTGCAACTTGTTCTGGCTGGCGTGCAGTAGCTTTTGATTTTTTCGCGAAAAAAACTTGATATTATCTGCCTCTAGGGCGTGGCGAACATTTTGCGCCATTTTTCCGGTCATTTGCTTGCTGAGGGATTGCAACTTGTTCTGGCTGGTGTTCAGGAGCTTTTGATTTTTTCGCGAAAAAAACTTGATATTATCTGCCTCTAGGGCATGGCGAACATTTTGCGCCATTTTTCCGGTCATTTGCTTGCTGAGGGATTGCAACTTGTTCTGGCTGGCGTGCAGTAGCTTTTGATTTTTTCGCGAAAAAAACTTGATATTATCTGCCTCTAGGGCATGGCGAACATTTTGCGCCATTTTTCCGGTCATTTGCTTGCTGAGGGATTGCAACTTGTTCTGGCTGGCGTGCAGTAGCTTTTGATTTTTTCGCGAAAAAAACTTGATATTATCTGCCTCTAGGGCATGGCGAACATTTTGCGCCATTTTTCCGGTCATTTGCTTGCTGAGGGATTGCAACTTGTTCTGGCTGGCGTGCAGTAGCTTTTGATTTTTTCGCGAAAAAAACTTGATATTATCTGCCTCTAGGGCATGGCGAACATTTTGCGCCATTTTTCCGGTCATTTGCTTGCTGAGGGATTGCAACTTGTTCTGGCTGGCGTGCAGTAGCTTTTGATTTTTTCGCGAAAAAAACTTGATATTATCTGCCTCTAGGGCATGGCGAACATTTTGCGCCATTTTTCCGGTCATTTGCTTGCTGAGGGATTGCAACTTGTTCTGGCTGGCGTGCAGTAGCTTTTGATTTTTTCGCGAAAAAAACTTGATATTATCTGCCTCTAGGGCATGGCGAACATTTTGCGCCATTTTTCCGGTCATTTGCTTGCTGAGGGATTGCAACTTGTTCTGGCTGGCGTGCAGTAGCTTTTGATTTTTTCGCGAAAAAAACTTGATGTTATCTGCCTCTAGGGCATGGCGAACATTTTGCGCCATTTTTCCGGTCATTTGCTTGCTGAGGGATTGCAACTTGTTCTGGCTGGCGTGCAGTAGCTTTTGATTTTTTCGCGAAAAAAACTTGATATTATCTGCCTCTAGGGCATGGCGAACATTTTGCGCCATTTTTCCGGTCATTTGCTTGCTGAGGGATTGCAACTTGTTCTGGCTGGCGTGCAGTAGCTTTTGATTTTTTCGCGAAAAAAACTTGATATTATCTGCCTCTAAAGCATGGGGAACATTTTGCGCCATTTTTCCGGTCATTTGCTTGCTGAGGGATTGCAACTTGTTCTGGCTGGCGTGCAGTAGCTTTTGATTTTTTCGCGAAAAAAACTTGATATTATCTGCCTCTAGGGCATGGCGAACATTTTGCGCCATTTTTCCGGTCATTTGCTTGCTGAGGGATTGCAACTTGTTCTGGCTGGCGTGCAGTAGCTTTTGATTTTTTCGCGAAAAAAACTTGATATTATCTGCCTCTAGGGCATGGCGAACATTTTGCGCCATTTTTCCGGTCATTTGCTTGCTGAGGGATTGCAACTTGTTCTGGCTGGCGTGCAGTAGCTTTTGATTTTTTCGCGAAAAAAACTTGATGTTATCTGCCTCTAGGGCATGGCGAACATTTTGCGCCATTTTTCCGGTCATTTGCTTGCTGAGGGATTGCAACTTGTTCTGGCTGGCGTGCAGTAGCTTTTGATTTTTTCGCGAAAAAAACTTGATATTATCTGCCTCTAGGGCATGGCGAACATTTTGCGCCATTTTTCCGGTCATTTGCTTGCTGAGGGATTGCAACTTGTTCTGGCTGGCGTGCAGTAGCTTTTGATTTTTTCGCGAAAAAAACTTGATATTATCTGCCTCTAGGGCATGGCGAACATTTTGCGCCATTTTTCCGGTCATTTGCTTGCTGAGGGATTGCAACTTGTTCTGGCTGGCGTGCAGTAGCTTTTGATTTTTTCGCGAAAAAAACTTGATATTATCTGCCTCTAGGGCATGGCGAACATTTTGCGCCATTTTTCCGGTCATTTGCTTGCTGAGGGATTGCAACTTGTTCTGGCTGGCGTGCAGTAGCTTTTGATTTTTTCGCGAAAAAAACTTGATATTATCTGCCTCTAGGGCATGGCGAACATTTTGCGCCATTTTTCCGGTCATTTGCTTGCTGAGGGATTGCAACTTGTTCTGGCTGGCGTGCAGTAGCTTTTGATTTTTTCGCGAAAAAAACTTGATATTATCTGCCTCTAGGGCATGGCGAACATTTTGCGCCATTTTTCCGGTCATTTGCTTGCTGAGGGATTGCAACTTGTTCTGGCTGGCGTGCAGTAGCTTTTGATTTTTTCGCGAAAAAAACTTGATATTATCTGCCTCTAGGGCATGGCGAACATTTTGCGCCATTTTTCCGGTCATTTGCTTGCTGAGGGATTGCAACTTGTTCTGGCTGGCGTGCAGTAGCTTTTGATTTTTTCGCGAAAAAAACTTGATATTATCTGCCTCTAGGGCATGGCGAACATTTTGTGCCATTTTTCCGGTCATTTGCTTGCTGAGGGATTGCAACTTGTTCTGGCTGGCGTGCAGTAGCTTTTGATTTTTTCGCGAAAAAAACTTGATATTATCTGCCTCTAGGGCATGGCGAACATTTTGCGCCATTTTTCCGGTCATTTGCTTGCTGAGGGATTGCAACTTGTTCTGGCTGGCGTGCAGTAGCTTTTGATTTTTTCGCGAAAAAAACTTAATATTATCTGCCTCTAAAGCATGGGGAACATTTTGCGCCATTTTTCCGGTCATTTGCTTGCTGAGGGATTGCAACTTGTTCTGGCTGGCGTGCAGTAGCTTTTGATTTTTTCGCGAAAAAAACTTGATATTATCTGCCTCTAGGGCATGACGAACATTTTGCGCCATTTTTCCGGTCATTTGCTTGCTGAGGGATTGCAACTTGTTCTGGCTGGCGTGCAGTAGCTTTTGATTTTTTCGCGAAAAAAACTTGATATTACCGGCCTCTAGGGCATGGCAACCATTTTGCGCCATTTTTCCGGTCATTTGCTTGCTGAGGGATTGCAACTTGTTCCGGCTGGCGTGCAGTAGCTTTTGATTTTTTCGCGAAAAAAAATTGATATTATCTGCCCTTAGGGCATGGCGAACATTTTGCACCATTTTTCCGGTCATTTGCTTGCTGAGGGATTGCAACTTGTTCTGGCTGGCGTGCAGTAGCTTTTGATTTTTTCGCGAAAAAAACTTGATATTATCTGCCTCTAGG
Source organism: Oxycera nigricornis (assembly GCA_963942545.1). Taxonomy (NCBI): domain Eukaryota; kingdom Metazoa; phylum Arthropoda; class Insecta; order Diptera; family Stratiomyidae; genus Oxycera; species Oxycera nigricornis. The sequence continues at coordinate 27,586,487 of OZ012663.1, read as the reverse complement.
GCGTGGCGAACATTTTGCGCCACTTTTCCGGTCATTTGCTTGCTGAGGGATTGCAACTTGTTCTGGCTGGTGTTCAGGAGCTTTTGATTTTTTCGCGAAAAAAACTTGATATTATCTGCCTCTAGGGCATGGCGAACATTTTGCGCCATTTTTCCGGTCATTTGCTTGCTGAGGGATTGCAACTTGTTCTGGCTGGCGTGCAGTAGCTTTTGATTTTTTCGCGAAAAAAACTTGATATTATCTGCCTCTAGGGCATGGCGAACATTTTGCGCCATTTTTCCGGTCATTTGCTTGCTGAGGGATTGCAACTTGTTCTGGCTGGCGTGCAGTAGCTTTTGATTTTTTCGCGAAAAAAACTTGATATTATCTGCCTCTAGGGCATGGCGAACATTTTGCGCCATTTTTCCGGTCATTTGCTTGCTGAGGGATTGCAACTTGTTCTGGCTGGCGTGCAGTAGCTTTTGATTTTTTCGCGAAAAAAACTTGATATTATCTGCCTCTAGGGCATGGCGAACATTTTGCGCCATTTTTCCGGTCATTTGCTTGCTGAGGGATTGCAACTTGTTCTGGCTGGCGTGCAGTAGCTTTTGATTTTTTCGCGAAAAAAACTTGATATTATCTGCCTCTAGGGCATGGCGAACATTTTGCGCCATTTTTCCGGTCATTTGCTTGCTGAGGGATTGCAACTTGTTCTGGCTGGCGTGCAGTAGCTTTTGATTTTTTCGCGAAAAAAACTTGATATTATCTGCCTCTAAAGCATGGGGAACATTTTGCGCCATTTTTCCGGTCATTTGCTTGCTGAGGGATTGCAACTTGTTCTGGCTGGCGTGCAGTAGCTTTTGATTTTTTCGCGAAAAAAACTTGATATTATCTGCCTCTAGGGCATGGCGAACATTTTGCGCCATTTTTCCGGTCATTTGCTTGCTGAGGGATTGCAACTTGTTCTGGCTGGCGTGCAGTAGCTTTTGATTTTTTCGCGAAAAAAACTTGATATTATCTGCCTCTAGGGCATGGCGAACATTTTGCGCCACTTTTCCGGTCATTTGCTTGCTGAGGGATTGCAACTTGTTCTGGCTGGCGTGCAGAAGCTTTTGATTTTTTCGCGAAAAAAACTTGATATTATCTGCCTCTAGGGCATGGCGAACATTTTGTGCCATTTTTCCGGTCATTTGCTTGCTGAGGGATTGCAACTTGTTCTGGCTGGCGTGCAATAGCTTTTGATTTTTTCGCGAAAAAAACTTGATATTATCTGCCTCTAAAGCATGGGGAACATTTTGCGCCATTTTTCCGGTCATTTGCTTGCTGAGGGATTGCAACTTGTTCTGGCTGGCGTGCAGTAGCTTTTGATTTTTTCGCGAAAAAAACTTGATATTATCTGCCTCTAGGGCATGGCGAGCATTTTGCGCCATTTTTCCGGTCATTTACTTGCTGAGGGATTGCAACTTGTTCTGGCTGGCGTGCAGTAGCTTTAGATTTTTTCGCAAAAAAACTTGATATTATCTGCCTCTAGGGCATGGCGAACATTTTGCGCCATTTTTCCGGTCATTTGCTTGCTGAGGGATTGCAACTTGTTCTGGCTAGCGTGCAGTAGCTTTTGATTTTTTCGCGAAAAAAACTTGATATTATCTGCCTCTAAGGCATGGCGAATATTTTGCGCCATTTTTCCGGTCATTTGCTTGCTGAGGGATTGCAACTTGTTCTGGCTGGCGTGCAATAGCTTTTGATTTTTTCGCGAAAAAAACTTGATATTATCTGCCTCTAAAGCATGGGGAACATTTTGCGCCATTTTTCCGGTCATTTGCTTGCTGAGGGATTGCAACTTGTTCTGGCTGGCGTGCAGTAGCTTTTGATTTTTTCGCGAAAAAAACTTGATATTATCTGCCTCTAGGGCATGGCGAGCATTTTGCGCCATTTTTCCGGTCATTTGCTTGCTGAGGGATTGCAACTTGTTCTGGCTGGCGTGCAGTAGCTTTTGATTTTTTCGCAAAAAAACTTGACATTATCTGCCTCTAGGGCGTGGCGAACATTTTGCGCCATTTTTCCGGTCATTTGCTTGCTGAGGGATTGCAACTTGTTCTGGCTGGTGTTCAGGAGCTTTTGATTTTTTCGCGAAAAAAACTTGATATTATCTGCCTCTAGGGCGTGGCGAACATTTTGCGCCATTTTTCGGTCATTTGCTTGCTGAGGGATTGCAACTTGTTCTAGCTGGCATGCAGTAGCTTTTGATTTTTTCGCGAAAAAAACTTGATATTATCTGCCTCTAGGGCATGGCGAACATTTTGCGCCATTTTTCCGGTCATTTGCTTGCTGAGGGATTGCAACTTGTTCTGGCTGGCGTGCAGTAGCTTTTGATTTTTTCGCGAAAAAAACTTGATATTATCTGCCTCTAGGGCATGGCGAACATTTTGCGCCATTTTTCCGGTCATTTGCTTGCTGAGGGATTGCAACTTGTTCTGGCTGGCGTGCAGTAGCTTTTGATTTTTTCGCGAAAAAAACTTGATATTATCTGCCTCTAGGGCATGGCGAACATTTTGCGCCATTTTTCCGGTCATTTGCTTGCTGAGGGATTGCAACTTGTTCTGGCTGGCGTGCAGTAGCTTTTGATTTTTTCGCGAAAAAAACTTGATATTATCTGCCTCTAAAGCATGGGGAACATTTTGCGCCATTTTTCCGGTCATTTGCTTGCTGAGGGATTGCAACTTGTTCTGGCTGGCGTGCAGTAGCTTTTGATTTTTTCGCGAAAAAAACTTGATATTATCTGCCTCTAGGGCATGGCGAACATTTTGCGCCATTTTTCCGGTCATTTGCTTGCTGAGGGATTGCAACTTGTTCTGGCTGGCGTGCAGTAGCTTTTGATTTTTTCGCGAAAAAAACTTGATATTATCTGCCTCTAGGGCATGGCGAACATTTTGCGCCACTTTTCCGGTCATTTGCTTGCTGAGGGATTGCAACTTGTTCTGGCTGGCGTGCAGAAGCTTTTGATTTTTTCGCGAAAAAAACTTGATATTATCTGCCTCTAGGGCATGGCGAACATTTTGTGCCATTTTTCCGGTCATTTGCTTGCTGAGGGATTGCAACTTGTTCTGGCTGGCGTGCAATAGCTTTTGATTTTTTCGCGAAAAAAACTTGATATTATCTGCCTCTAAAGCATGGGGAACATTTTGCGCCATTTTTCCGGTCATTTGCTTGCTGAGGGATTGCAACTTGTTCTGGCTGGCGTGCAGTAGCTTTTGATTTTTTCGCGAAAAAAACTTGATATTATCTGCCTCTAGGGCATGGCGAGCATTTTGCGCCATTTTTCCGGTCATTTACTTGCTGAGGGATTGCAACTTGTTCTGGCTGGCGTGCAGTAGCTTTAGATTTTTTCGCAAAAAAACTTGATATTATCTGCCTCTAGGGCATGGCGAACATTTTGCGCCATTTTTCCGGTCATTTGCTTGCTGAGGGATTGCAACTTGTTCTGGCTAGCGTGCAGTAGCTTTTGATTTTTTCGCGAAAAAAACTTGATATTATCTGCCTCTAAGGCATGGCGAATATTTTGCGCCATTTTTCCGGTCATTTGCTTGCTGAGGGATTGCAACTTGTTCTGGCTGGCGTGCAATAGCTTTTGATTTTTTCGCGAAAAAAACTTGATATTATCTGCCTCTAAAGCATGGGGAACATTTTGCGCCATTTTTCCGGTCATTTGCTTGCTGAGGGATTGCAACTTGTTCTGGCTGGCGTGCAGTAGCTTTTGATTTTTTCGCGAAAAAAACTTGATATTATCTGCCTCTAGGGCATGGCGAGCATTTTGCGCCATTTTTCCGGTCATTTGCTTGCTGAGGGATTGCAACTTGTTCTGGCTGGCGTGCAGTAGCTTTTGATTTTTTCGCAAAAAAACTTGACATTATCTGCCTCTAGGGCGTGGCGAACATTTTGCGCCATTTTTCCGGTCATTTGCTTGCTGAGGGATTGCAACTTGTTCTGGCTGGTGTTCAGGAGCTTTTGATTTTTTCGCGAAAAAAACTTGATATTATCTGCCTCTAGGGCGTGGCGAACATTTTGCGCCATTTTTCGGTCATTTGCTTGCTGAGGGATTGCAACTTGTTCTAGCTGGCATGCAGTAGCTTTTGATTTTTTCGCGAAAAAAACTTGATATTATCTGCCTCTAGGGCGTGGCGAACATATTGCACCATTTTTCGGTCATTTGCTTGCTGAGGGATTGCAACTTGTTCTGGCTGGTGTTCAGGAGCTTTTGATTTTTACGCGAAAAAAACTTGATATTATCTGCCTCTAGGGCATGGCGAACATTTTGCGCCATTTTTCCGGTCATTTGCTTGCTGAGGGATTGCAACTTGTTCTGGCTGGCGTGCAGTAGCTTTTGATTTTTTCGCGAAAAAAACTTGATATTATCTGCCTCTAGGGCATGGCGAACATTTTGCGCCATTTTTCCGGTCATTTGCTTGCTGAGGGATTGCAACTTGTTCTGGCTGGCGTGCAGTAGCTTTTGATTTTTTCGCGAAAAAAACTTGATATTATCTGCCTCTAGGGCATGGCGAACATTTTGCGCCATTTTTCCGGTCATTTGCTTGCTGAGGGATTGCAACTTGTTCTGGCTGGCGTGCAGTAGCTTTTGATTTTTTCGCGAAAAAAACTTGATATTATCTGCCTCTAAAGCATGGGGAACATTTTGCGCCATTTTTCCGGTCATTTGCTTGCTGAGGGATTGCAACTTGTTCTGGCTGGCGTGCAGTAGCTTTTGATTTTTTCGCGAAAAAAACTTGATATTATCTGCCTCTAGGGCATGGCGAACATTTTGCGCCATTTTTCCGGTCATTTGCTTGCTGAGGGATTGCAACTTGTTCTGGCTGGCGTGCAGTAGCTTTTGATTTTTTCGCGAAAAAAACTTGATATTATCTGCCTCTAAAGCATGGGGAACATTTTGCGCCATTTTTCCGGTCATTTGCTTGCTGAGGGATTGCAACTTGTTCTGGCTGGCGTGCAGTAGCTTTTGATTTTTTCGCGAAAAAAACTTGATATTATCTGCCTCTAGGGCATGGCGAACATTTTGCGCCATTTTTCCGGTCATTTGCTTGCTGAGGGATTGCAACTTGTTCTGGCTGGCGTGCAGTAGCTTTTGATTTTTTCGCGAAAAAAACTTGATATTATCTGCCTCTAAAGCATGGGGAACATTTTGCGCCATTTTTCCGGTCATTTGCTTGCTGAGGGATTGCAACTTGTTCCGGCTGGCGTGCAGTAGCTTTTGATTTTTTCGCGAAAAAAAATTGATATTATCTGCCCTTAGGGCATGGCGAACATTTTGCACCTTTTTTCCGGTCATTTGCTTGCTGAGGGATTGCAACTTGTTCTGGCTGGCGTGCAGTAGCTTTTGATTTTTTCGCGAAAAAAACTTGATATTATCTGCCTCTAGGGCGTGGCGAACATTTTGCGCCATTTTTCCGGTCATTTGCTTGCTGAGGGATTGCAACTTGTTCTGGCTGGCGTGCAGTAGCTTTTGATTTTTTCGCGAAAAAAACTTGATATTATCTGCCTCTAGGGCGTGGCGAACATTTTGCGCCATTTTCCGGTCATTTGCTTGCTGAGGGATTGCAACTTGTTCTAGATGGCATGCAGTAGCTTTTGATTTTTTCGCGAAAAAAACTTGATATTATCTGCCTCTAGGGCGTGGCGAACATATTGCACCATTTTTCGGTCATTTGCTTGCTGAGGGATTGCAACTTGTTCTGGCTGGTGTTCAGGAGCTTTTGATTTTTTCGCGAAAAAAACTTGATATTATCTGCCCTTAGGGCATGGCGAACATTTTGCGCCATTTTTCCGGTCATTTGCTTGCTGAGGGATCGCAAATTGTTCTGGCTGGCGTGCAGTAGCTTTTGATTTTTTCGCGAAAAAAAATTGATATTATCTGCCTCTAGGGCGTGGCGAACATTTTGCGCCATTTTTCCGGTCATTTGCTTGCTGAGGGATTGCAACTTGTTCTGGCTGGCGTGCAGTAGCTTTTGATTTTTTCGCGAAAAAAACTTGATATTATCTGCCTCTAGGGCGTGGCAAACATTTTGCGCCATTGTTCCGGTCATTTGCTTGCTGAGGGATTGCAACTTGTTCCGGCTGGCGTGCAGTAGCTTTTGATTTTTTCGCGAAAAAAACTTGATATTATCTGCCTCCAGAGCATGGCGAACATTTTGGGCCATTTTTCCGGTCATTTGCTTGCTGAGGGATTGCAACTTGTTCTGGCTAGCGTGCAGTAGCTTTTGATTTTTTCGCGAAAAAAACTTGATATTATCTGCCTCTAGGGCATGGCGAACATTTTGCGCCATTTTTCCGGTAATTTGCTTGCTGAGGGATTGCAACTTGTTCTGGCTGGCGTGCAGTAGCTTTTGATTTTTTCGCGAAAAAAACTTGATATTATCTGACTCTAGGGCATGGCGAACATTTTGCGCCATTTTTCCGGTCATTTGCTTGCTGAGGGATTGCAACTTGTTCTGGCTGGCGTGCAGTAGCTTTTGATTTTTTCGCGAAAAAAACTTGATATTATCTGCCTCTAGGGCATGGCGAACATTTTGCGCCATTTTTCCGGTCATTTGCTTGCTGAGGGATTGCAACTTGTTCTGGCTGGCGTGCAGTAGCTTTTGATTTTTTCGCGAAAAAAACTTGATATTATCTGCCTCTAGGGCATGGCGAACATTTTGCGCCATTTTTCCGGTCATTTGCTTGCTGAGGGATTGCAACTTGTTCTGGCTGGCGTGCAGTAGCTTTTGATTTTTTCGCAAAAAAAACTTGATATTATCTACCTCTAAAGCATGGGGAACATTTTGCGCCATTTTTCCGGTCATTTGCTTGCTGAGGGATTGCAACTTGTTCTGGCTGGCGTGCAGTAGCTTTTGATTTTTTCGCGAAAAAAACTTGATATTATCTGCCTCTAGGGCATGGCGAACATTTTGCGCCATTTTTCCGGTCATTTGCTTGCTGAGGGATTGCAACTTGTTCTGGCTGGCGTGCAGTAGCTTTTGATTTTTTCGCGAAAAAAACTTGATATTATCTGCCTCTAAAGCATGGGGAACATTTTGCGCCATTTTTCCGGTCATTTGCTTGCTGAGGGATTGCAACTTGTTCCGGCTGGCGTGCAGTAGCTTTTGATTTTTTCGCGAAAAAAAAATAGATATTATCTGCCCTTAGGGCATGGCGAACATTTTGCACCATTTTTCCGGTCATTTGCTTGCTGAGGGATTGCAACTTGTTCTGGCTGGCGTGCAGTAGCTTTTGATTTTTTCGCGAAAAAAACTTGATATTATCTGCCTCTAGGGCGTGGCGAACATTTTGCGCCATTTTTCCAGTCATTTGCTTGCTGAGGGATTGCAACTTGTTCTGGCTGGCGTGCAGTAGCTTTTGATTTTTTCGCGAAAAAAACTTGATATTATCCGCCTCTAGGGCGTGGCGAACATTTTGCGCCATTTTTCCGGTCATTTGCTTGCTGAGGGATTGCAACTTGTTCTGGCTGGCGTTCAGGAGCTTTTGATTTTTTCGCGAGAAAAACTTGATATTATCTGCCTCTAGGCCATGGCGAACATTTTGCGCCATTTTTCCGGTCATTTGCTTGCTGAGGGATTGCAACTTGTTCTGCCTGGCGTTCAGGAGCTTTCGATTTTTTCGCGAAAAAAACTTGATATTATCTGCCTCTAGGGCATGGCGAACATTTTGCGCCATTTTTCCGGTCATTTGCTTGCTGAGGGATCGCAACTTGTTCTGGCTGGCGTTCAGGAGCTTTCGATTTTTTCGCAAAAAAAAACTTGCCTCTAGGGCATGGCGAGCATTTTGCGCCATTTTTCCGGTCATTTGCTTGCTGAGGGATTGCAACTTGTTCTGGCTGGCGTTCAGGAGCTTTTGATTTTTTCGCTAAAAAAACTTGATATTATCTGCCTCTAGGGCATGGCGAGCATTTTGCGCCATTTTTCCGGTCATTTGCTTGCTGAGGGATTGCAACTTGTTCTGGCTGGCGTGCAGTAGCTTTTGATTTTTTCGCGAAAAAAACTTGATATTATCTGCCTCTAGGGCATGGCGAGCATTTTGCGCCATTTTTCCGGTCATTTGCTTGCTGAGGGATTGCAACTTGTTCTGGCTGGCGTGCAGTAGCTTTTGATTTTTTCGCGAAAAAAACTTGATATTATCTGCCTCTAGGGCGTGGCGAACATTTTGCGCCATTTTTCCGGTCATTTGCTTGCTGAGGGATTGCAACTTGTTCTGGCTGGCGTGCAGTAGCTTTTGATTTTTTCGCGAAATAAACTTGATATTATCTGCCTCTAGGGCATGGCGAACATTTTGCGCCATTTTTCCGGTCATTTGCTTGCTGAGGGATTGCAACTTGTTCTGGCTGGCGTTCAGGAGCTTTTGATTTTTTCGCGAGAAAAACTTGATATTATCTGCCTCTAGGCCATGGCGAACATTTTGCGCCATTTTTCCGGTCATTTGCTTGCTGAGGGATTGCAACTTGTTCTGCCTGGCGTTCAGGAGCTTTCGATTTTTTCGCGAAAAAAACTTGATATTATCTGCCTCTAGGGCATGGCGAACATTTTGCGCCATTTTTTCGGTCATTTGCTTGCTGAGGGATTGCAACTTGTTCTGGCTGGCGTTCAGCAGCTTTCGATTTTTTCGCAAAAAAAAACTTGCCTCTAGGGCATGGCGAGCATTTTGCGCCATTTTTCCGGTCATTTGCTTGCTGAGGGATTGCAACTTGTTCTGGCTGGCGTGCAGTAGCTTTTGATTTTTTCGCTAAAAAAACTTGATATTATCTGCCCTTAGGGCATGGCGAACATTTTGCGCCATTTTTCCGGTCATTTGCTTGCTGAGGGATTGCAACTTGTTCTGGCTGGCGTGCAGTAGCTTTTGATTTTTTCGCAAAAAAACTTGACATTATCTGCCTCTAGGGCGTGGCGAACATTTTGCGCCATTTTTCCGGTCATTTGCTTCCTGAGGGA